>JADLZK010000179.1:0-98527 GCA_015847255.1 Hyparrhenia diplandra
TAGTATTTATATACTACAGATTAAGACGAACACGACATCCATATATAGTACAAGTTTTAACGCGCGGATACAAATTTAGATAAATCGAATTTTGAGACTGATAATTTTTATCCCTACCAAGGAGGGCCCCGTTCTACTGTACCATCGTACCAAGCAATGTAATGTTGGCGCTGGCGCTTTTTTCCACCGGTACAGTGTACAATGCATGCCTCCGTGGTTCGCATCATGCCGCAACGCACGGATAGATTCCGCCGACTACAAGTCAATAAGGACCATGAATGCTGCGACGGCCGTGCTGCGATTGTCGCTTAGCCTGTGGGCATGCAATTGCAAAGCAGCCTGCACGTGCAACGCGACGTACGTTTTTTTTTTTTCACAACTTTCTTGGGCGCCGTTTGTTTTCCAATTTGGCCAGGGGGCAGGACTCAGAGAGAGAATGAATACTGAACAGTATGTAACGCTTAACATAGAAACCGCATTACTGTAGGAGATAGTGCATGGGGCCAATATATAACCGATGCTGCTTAATCAACGAAACCACCGCACAAAGTACCGTGACCCGTGGCAACCTAATCCAATGCGTTACTTTTTCCCCCATTCAGTTTCTGCGGCGGTCGAAACCCCGTGACTTGCTCGATTTGCATGAACCAACCCACTTGTGCTGTGCACGCCGGCCGGTGAACCCACTTCGGTTAAAGCCGGCCACGAGTCGTTGGCCGCTGGAGAATTCCACCGAGAGGAGCACGAAGTCATTCGAATGCGCGACAACGGTCCGACACATAAGATACTCCCTCTCTCTTTTTTTTTTTTTTTTCGAAATCATAAGATACTCCCTCCGTCTTTAGTTCCTCAACTTTGATTAATCATAAATAAAAATATATCATCATCTCTACTATAATAGTATCAAATAAATACATCATTAGTTGTTGCATCTTTTGTTGGAGGGAGTACACCGGTACGACACGCACGCGACGCGAACAAGAACAGGACCCTTTTGAAAGGCTGCCCGGTTTAAGGTTGTTTGCTGGCACGTCGCATCTGATGGATCCATCATCGTCCGATCGTCCGGACGGCGGCGCCTGATCGGCAGATCCCACCCCGACGCCGGCGTCGCCACTGGCCCCAGTCCCTAGTCCACACCACTCACGTCATGTCGCTCTGCCCATCAGCCGTCCGTACGAGCGAGCGCAGGCGCTGGGCCCCGACAGACAGTGCGTCGGCGTCGCTTTACACACGTCACGTCCCGCCCCGCTGCGGCCTGCCACACGTCCCGCCAAAGCGTGGGTCACGGGGTCACGGCCAGCGTCCGCTCGGGCCGGGGAAGACCGCCGGTGGCGGGCGGACGCGGCGGGGCTCTGGACTTTGGCCTCGCGGCGGCGAACAACGACCACCAGGCGGTCAGACGGCGCGGCGGGAGTCAGCGGCGGCGACTTGCATGGGGCCGGCGGCGCTTTTGAGCTTTCGAGGGGGAGACGCGTTCGCCGATTCATCGACGCGACGCCCAGACTTGACCTCCACGCGGAGAGCCGGGGGACGCGGCACGGGTTTTCGTATAGAGGAACAAGAAAACCTTCGGACCCGCGCGCGGCGCGCCTTCGCGCTAGCGACGTGAAATGGAGAAAACGCGGTGCCGGTCAGCCAGTGATATGGACTAATCGGTCGATTCGTCAAAGTAAACTGCGCATGTGAGCTGGACGTGTCTGACTCCGCGGTTGCTGCTTTGCTTCCCACAAGGAAGGAGGAGACAAGGAACATTCATACAGTGACACACACCCATTCTTGCACACCAAATTAAATGGAGTAGATTTGATTGATCTCCAGAAACGAGTTACGACAAGCTAATTGCAAAACAACACTACTATTATCAGTTAGCTACTAGGAGTAGGAGGTTGGGCAAACAGAGCGTCTAATAAGAATTAATGAAGGCAACTATCTATACACGTAGGAGCAGCTAGGAACAACATACTGTGCCTTACTACGTGTACGCATCTCATCATCTAAACAAACAAAATCCAAATGTAAAACTAGCTAGGAAACGAAAGGGGCAGTAAATTTAATCTTGGCCATTGCATTTTTTCTGTGGCTTTACTACGTACGTGGCCGGCATGCAGTCACGGGAAGGAAAAACTTGCACTAACGACTGGCAGTCGTTGCACGCACGCGGCGAGTACGGTTACGACTTACAGCTACCGACCAACCGCTACACACACGCAGCACGGTCACGGGGAGGGGGGTGGCGCTGGTCATCCCCGTGACATCGCCGCGAGCACCGTCTCCGCGGTGAGCTGCTCGGGTCCGGCCGACCGGAGCACGAGGGTGTGCGTCACGGCGTCGTCCGCCACCGCCACGTCCGACGCCGCCACGCTCAGCTGGGCGTCCCTGATGGCGTGGAACACCCTGGAGACCGGGTGCGCGTACAGGGGCGTCGTCACGCGCAGCACCACCTCGTCCTGCATTGCCTTCACCTCCACGGCCGGGCTCTCCGGGCGCGCCGCTGCCGAGCAGCCGCCGCCGCCGCCGCGGAGCCGGTCCTCCAGCTCCTGGATGTAGGCGATGGCGTCGCTGAGCAACGACGCCTTGTCCATCTTGGAAATCTTGGGGACGACGGCGCGCAGAGCGTAGAAACGCTGGTTCAGCTTCTCCCGCCGCTGCCGCTCCGCCTCCACGTGGTTCAGTGGCTCCTCCCGCCCGTTCGCCGGCTTCCGCCCGCGCTTCCGCGGCCTCCGGTCCTCGCCACCGGCCTGCTGCTCGGGCTTTCCCGGCTTGGTGAAGTCTATGCTCCTGGGCGGCGGCTCCGGAGCCTTGGGTCTCGCGGTCGCGGCGGCTTCCTTGGCTTGCGCGCCGAGCTGTGGCTGTGGAGCCCAATTGTCGCCGCTGCGCGGGGTCCGGCCGCTGGGGAGAGGTCCTTGCCGAAGATTCTCATGCACTCCTCGCGTGGCGGGGGCGGCGCAACAGCGAGCGCGGTCTGGATTGCGCGCACTGTCTCGGGAGTCTCGCGGACGGGCACGACGGAGCCGAGCTCGAGGACGCCGCCCTTGCACGGGAGGAAGACGACGGTGCGGAGCCCCGCGGACTGGGCGAGCGACGCCCGGACGTACCACCTGGGAGCGGGCCTCGCCGCCGGCGCCGGGTCCGCGCGGGTGGGGGTGCGGGTCCACGGTGGCCCAGGCGTGGCGGCCGGTGGCGAGCGCGTGCCCCGGCCCGCCCTTGCCCTCAGGGAAGGAGAAGTACATGGACGCCAGGAAGTACATCTCGGCGGCGGTGACCCGGTCGAGGCGGAGCGCGTAGTCGGCCCCCTCGTCGTCCCCGCCGCCGTAGAGCGCGTGCAGCCGCAGCAGCGCGCGCTTCCGCGCCACGCCCGCTCCGCCGATTCGTCGTCGTGCGGGCCGCCGCCGCTGCCGCTACCGCCGCCGTCGCGGCAGTGGCCGTCGCCCCAGCCGAGCACGGCGCGGCCGCGCGGCGCCGGCGCCGCCGCCGGGACTCCTGCCAGAAGATGCCGTAGGTCCACGCCCCGCCCCGCTCGACGAGGTCCTGCAGGCGCGCCTGGAGCTCGGGCGCCGACGCCGCGGGCCCGTCCAGGTGCGGCGGCGTCGTGGCCAGGTGGTGCGCCGCGTCCCGCCCCAGCACCGCCGCGAACAGCGCGGCGTCCGTCTCCGACCACGGCATGCCGCCTAATGCCTTTCGCTACGCTGTGCCGTGGTCAGCCAAAACAGTCTAGCCCGGCTCGACCTCGGCGGCTCCCTCCTTTGTGGTCTGTGCTCACCGAGAAAACGCGTGCGTGAGCGTGATTTGGCCTGACACGGGTTTTATACGCGGACGAGACAAGCAGATCACGGGCCAAGCCGCGGTCGCGAATGACTTGGGTGGAGAGCGGGGCGGCGCTACTCGCGACTCGCGAGGGTAGCAAGCAGGCCAGTGGTGGTTCCGTGCGCTGCTGCGATTTGTGAGCGTCGTGGTACGAGGTGGTGAGGTGCGAGACGCGAGCGAGGCCTCGTTAAAAACGGGGCGCCATGTACGGAAGGGGCGTGGGGGCAGGGGCGTGGGGTGGGTTCTCTGCACCGGGACCCGGGAAAGAGGACCCGGACACTCTTTGGAGCGACGCGTTGGGTGGGTCCGCTGCAACAGTCACCGACCGTGCCGCATGTGAATCATGCTGGCCCTCGTCGTTGTTTGTTTTGGCTGCAATCTGCAGAGAGGGAAAGGCGATGGAGGCGTGAAAGGACGAATGGGGAGGAATTGGACGTGGATGTTGGACTCGCCGCCGTCGTGTGGTGCTCAGGAGTCAGGATGATGCAGTGGCTGTAGTTGGAGATCTGGACGCGTGAGTGCGTGGCGCGCAGGCGCAACGCGCGTGCCACAGTAGTGGATCCTATTCAAGTCAGCAGTTGGTTGTTCACTTGGTGGGACGCGGTGATTACTGCCGAGTGCGTGCTAGTAGCAGCATGCGCAGGCATACGGCAAAAGGCGTTTGTACATGGCGATCTATGGCCAGTTGGTTGGGCGAGGTAGTACGTACAAACGGCATGACATGAATTGGAGCTAGACAGAGAGCACGCGGACAGCACGGAAACCGAATCGGCCAAACAATGCTTTGAAAGGAACCTCTCGAACCGTTTTTGTATTCTACTAGAGACTAGAGAGAATGCCAGCGATAGGACACTAGTCCATCCTGGCGCCTAAACGGTTTCATAGCTTAGCTTGCCGTGTAGCACTAGGTCCCGATGAAACTCGATCAACCCACCATTACAGTTCAGATCGAATCAGAACCGTAAGTAGTTCCAGATTCAATTAAGCGAATTATAACAAGGTTTGCGTTAAAGGCCCGCCACGCTTGCCCCGTTTAGGCGTTTACGTACAGGGGCTCGCTCGACCCATGGACCACGGGCCACATATCACAGGGCATGCGGATGCGGCATCATTGTTTTTGCTGAGCACAGCCGGGTGACGCCCAATCGCCCACGTACTCTACGTGCACGCTGCTCTGTTTCGACACACGCCTGCAACGATCGAACGAGCGACTGAGCGAGAGGGCCGAGAGAGGAGAGCTGTGGGGCCGGATGGCCATGGCCGGCGCGGCACGCTCGGCGGGCCAGGCAGGCATCATCGCTGCCGCCGTTGTGGGAACGAGAAGTCCAAGCCTCAAGCGCCCCGCGTACGGCGACTCGTGCACGTCCTCGATCGGCGTCCGGGCCGTCCGACTCCGCCAGTGAGGATACGATATATCGGGCGGACCGGACCTGCCCTGACCCTGATGATGGTAAACCCATGCATGTGTCTTGCTTTCGCACGCAGCTTTTGCACGCGCTGGGATTCGTCGATTCAATTCAACCTTTAATTTGCGACTGGATCTTCACCCTGCGGACTGCTGAAGCCGGAAGGTACTAGCTAGGTCCGGCCTCTCTCAGATCTGAGATCCAAGGTCCGAGAGGATCGCTTGCTCCGAGAGATTGTCCTGCTTATCTCCAGTGATCCGTTCGTACCAAGAGTCCAAGATTATACTAATATATATATTTATCTAACCTAGTAGGTGATATATTATGATGGGATGGCATAAGTCGGGATGACTCTCGCTTTTCTCGTGGAATCGAACAAGAAATGGGATTTGCCTGGACTTTCAATCCACAGTTTGGAGATGAGGCCCTGGAAAAACTGGACCTGACTCTTCTTGATTCTGACAATGATGAACCACAAGTTGAGGAGGTGGTGCATGAGAACAATGAGAGTGACATGGCACTGATGGCTTTAGATGACATGGTCAGTGATGAAGGCAGCTCTGGAACTGATCTTGAGATCATAGTCAACACTCCAGATATCTTCAAGACTCCAAGCAAGAAGAGGGCAGTCAAGGTGAAAGAGCAGCTCCCAGATGAATTCCTCAGGCGTAGTAGGAGGCTCTCAGATAAGAGCAAGGGCTACAAGAACACCAACACCCAGAAGCTGGATGAAACCCCCACCAGCAGCAAGAAGTCTGGGAAGAAGAAGTCACAGAACAAGAAAAGCAAGGCAACTGAAGCAGAAGCCAAAGAGATTACCCCACCGGCAATGATCCCGCCTCCCTGCAAGCTCACACCTGCACCTTACCTGTCCAAGGAAGTCCTGGGAGGAATTGGTGAAGGCTTCCTTCAGATGCAGCCTGGTGCTGTGTCCGGCTGCTCTCCCGGCTTCAGATGAGTTAGATGAATAGCTTCTTCTATCCGGGAATGTTAGGAGCACTGGTCCTCATGACAGTGGCTCGTTTATTTACAAACTTCTTTTGTGTCCCCAACCAGAGCTTGTTCGGTTTTAAGAATAACTTGGTTTGTAAGTGGTGCTATGTCACGGGAAGTGTCCCCCCAAAACTTGGTTTGCTACTTTATTTCGTCAAATATATGCTTGCTTAGCTATATCCCTGATCTCTTTGAGATGGTTTTTAACTTGGATGGTCCCTCTTATCGCCATGTTTTATCTGGGCTTTTGTTATCCGAATGTTATCAGCCATCCCGTACATTTATGGTGTAGCAAAATCATTGCTGGAGATAACTGGTTAGAGGTTAAGTGGCTTCCCAACCCTTATCCCAAAATCTTTTGGGGAAAGAGTCTTGAGCTTTCTGGTTTATACTTTTATGACCGGTTTGATACTTGGTGTATCAACCCAATCATCTCTATCCTTTTAGTTTCCCATGGATAGTAACAACAAAAGAAATATTAAAGTTCTTTTTGGAATGTCGAGGTATCAACTCCCAGGAAAACTGGGATGCCATTAGAGATAAAATCAAGGAAAGTGCCTGTCATGTGCTCTGTTTACAAGAAACAAAAAGGATTTCTTCGATGTCTTCTATATCAAGAAATTCTGTCCAAGGCACCTAGATAAATTTTGTTTCTTCCCATCCGATGGAGCTTACGGTGGTCTTCTAACAGTTTGGAACAGTAGCATCCTTGATGGGCATTTGGTCTAAGCAAATTCATATTGTTTAACCGTGAATTTCTCTTGCAGGCTTGATAATAGCAGCTTTGGCATATCCAATATCTATGGACCTTCACAACCTGCAGTCAAACATGATTTTATCACTTGGCTTCTAAACTTTGATACAACAGGCATTGATGATTGGCTCCTAGGAGGGGATTTCAATCTGATAAGAAGTCCTGAAAACAGGAACGAACCTGGTGGGGATTTCTCTGAAATGAACATGTTCAATGAAGCCATATCTGACCTGGACCTATCAGAGATTCCATTCAGTGGCAGATCATATACTTGGAGTAATATGCAGGAGGATCCATTTCTTGTTAAATTAGATTGGGTTTTCACCTCCTCCAGCTGGATAACTTCCTTCCCAGCAACTGTGGTCCAGCCTCTATCCAAACCAACCTCTGATCACATACCCTATGTGGTTCACATTGGGACAAACTATTCCAAAGTCAAATATTTTCAGATTTGAAAATTTCTGGATTGATCATCCTGGCTTCATGGATACAGTTCAGCTTCATTGGAATAACTCACCATATCATGCTAGTGCCACCAAACACCTTGCTGCAAAACTGAAACAAACAAGGTCAGGGCTAAGAAAATGGAGCAAACACCTGTCCAACCTGGGCAAACTCATACATAATAGTAAGTGGGTATTCTTTGCTTTTGGATGGATTAGAAGAGCAAAGGCCTCTTTCAACAATAGAATCTGCTTTCAAAAGATTGGTAAAAGCTTATTTGGAGACCTTGTTGGAATCCAAAAGAAAATATTGGAGACAAAGAAACACCATTAGATGGGTGAACCTTGGCGATGAGAACACACATTTCTTCCATTTAATGGCCTCTATTGCACACAAGAAAAATTTCATAGTATCCCTCCTGGATACCAGTGGTAACCATATCACAGATCATGAGCAAAAAGCCAACCTTCTCTGGTCAGCCTTCAAACAGAGGATGGGTGTTAGTGAACACACCGGCAACAATTATAATCTTGTGGATTTCATCTCCTAAAAAGATTTGTCAAACATTGATGGAAATTTTAGCAATGAGGAGATTGATTCAGTTATCAAGGACTTACCAAATAATCATGCCCCAGGGCCTGATGGGTTCAATGGTACCTTTATCAAAAAATGTTGGAACATCATCAAAGCTGACTTCATAAGGCTGTTCACTGATTTCTGCAATCAGAATATGGATCTATCTAGCATCAACTCCTCCCTGATTACACTGATCCCTAAGAAGGAAAATCCAGAGACAGTCAATGACTTTAGGCCTATTTCCTTAACTAACTATTTAATGAAGTGTATCACCAAAATCTTATCAAACAGATTACAATCAGTAATCCTGGACATTGTGCATGCCAATCAATATGGCTTCATCAAAGGAAGAACAATACAGGACTGCCTAGCATGGGCCTTCCAGTTCCTACATTTCTGCCACCATTCAAGAAAAGAGATCATCATCTTGAAACTGGACTTTGAAAAAGCTTTCGACAAGATAGAACATCCCTTTATTTTAGATGTGCTAAAACATCATGGATTCCCCAATAGGTGGATTGATTGGGTCAAAAACATCCTCACAACTGGCAGTTCATCTGTTATTCTGAATGGTATTCCAGGCAAAAGCTTCAAATGCTTAAGAGGGGTTCGACAAGGTGACCCCTTATCACCCCTCCTCTTTGTACTAGCTGCAGATCTGCTACAAAGTATGACAAACAAGGGCTGGCAAGATGGACTCCTAAACCATCCATTGAATAATGAATTCCAGGGAGATTACCCCATCATACAGTATGCAGATGACACCCTGCTAGTGCTACCTGGGGAAGAGTCAACACTAATTAATCTGAAGAATATCATTCAAGTTTTTCTCGAAATCTCGGGACTCCATGTCAACTATAACAAATCTAGCTTAGTCCCAGTCTACATGGATAATCCAAGAGCACGACTTTTAGCGTAAAATCTGGGTCATCGGGTAGGCAGTATGCCCTTCACTTACCTTGGTCTGCCACTGGGGACAACCAAACCTACTCTGAATGAATTTGCCCCCCTTATCACCAGGATTGAAAAAAGGATGTCCTGTGTCAGTAAACACTTATCCTATAATGGAAGGTTAATTCTAGTCAACTTAGTCTTCTCTGCTTTACCCACCTTCTACATGTGCAGTTTAAAATTTCCTCCTCAAGTGATAAAGAAATTAATCATTATAGAAAAAATGGTTTATGGAGCAAAGGAGAAGCAGATAGAAAAGGTAGATGCCTAGTGGCCTGGGATGAGGTAAGAAAGCCCAAAGAACAAGGTGGCCTTGGTATTATAGACATTGAAAGTCAAAACAATGCTCTATTGATGAAATACCTGGACAAATTCTACAATAAGGCAGACATACCCTGGGTCACATTAACCTGGTCCAAGCTCTATAAAAATGGATCAAACCCTCCTCATGCTAGAACCCCCTGTGGTTCCTTCTGGTGGAAAGATGTTATGAAACTCTCTGGAAAATACCTTGAAATGTCCATTTGCAATCCTAGGAAGGGGGACACTGCTATGTTCTGGGCAGATGTTTGGGTTGATGATGCACTGAAAAACAAATTCCCACAATTGTTCTCCTACACTAGGAAGCCGAAATGCTCTATCAGGTTCTATATAAATCGGACCTTCGAGAGGATCTTTAGTCCCACTCTATCACCGATAGCACAGGATCGGATTTTGAAGTCAATGCCTTAATGGACTCAGCAGGACCTAGAAACCGGTGCCAATGACATCTGGAGTTACAAATGGGGCAGTAATCAGTATAGCAGCAACAAAGCTTACCAGAGAATGATAAACAGTGATAATCCTTCACCCCTCTTTAAATGGATTTGGAAGAGCAGTAACTTAGGAAATAAAAAATTCTTCTTCTGGCTTCTTGTCAGAGATAGACTAAACACTCGAAACATCCTAAAGAGGAAAAATATGGTGCTACAAAGCTTCGATTGTGTGCTCTGCGATCCAGTCCACTCGAGGAATCTTACTTCCATCTATTTTTTTGCCTGTCCCCTTGCTACACAGTCTTTGGAATACCTTAAACATTCATTGGGATCTTTCTCTCAATCCAACAGACATGTTCTTGAAAGCAAGAGGTGACTTCCAAAGTATCATATTCAGAGAAATAGTTATCCAGGCTTTCTGTTGGAGTATATGGAAATTGAGAAATAATGTCATCTTCGAGAATGGAAGACCAGATTTTAACTCTTGGAAGAGAATTTTCATTCAAGAATTTGGCTTGACTTGTATCAAAGCCAAAGGGGTCAAATGCAACCTTCTAAATTAGTGGAGAGATAACTATGTAACATAGCATGTTTTCTGTTCTTTTTCTTTTTCTTGGGCCTTGTTGCCTTGTAATCCTTCCTGTAAGCTTTCTTTGATTTAATTAAAAAAAAAGAGAGGTCGAGGGCTCCCCCGACCGGGTTCAAAAAAAAAAATTAGCTTGTCCTAAACGTGGTGCGTACAAAAACGATCTTGGGCGTGTCCTTTAATTAGCATATAGTTTGGGTTTCCTTTCTATTGGCAAGAAAAAAATTGCTTGGGTGTTTTTGCTCGCTAGAGATGTGGCATGCTAGACTTGTGGCGAGCTTGGGAAGTGTGGAAGCCATCCTTTAATTAGATATTCACAATCATACATGCATCGTTGTAGATATTCACAATCATATCATCTAGCACAAAGTTTGTTTTACCATCATGTTGAAATCTTATTATTTGTTGTAATAACCTTCCTCTTTTTATAACACATTCATCTCAATCTTGGTATTCATCTACTCCCTCCATCTCAATATACATGTCGTTGTAGCACTTAGGTCCAAAATTTTAAAATACATGTCGTTTTAGCTCTCGCACCCTGTACGCATACGCCCAATCGTACATCTATCCCATCACCGCCTCCCACCACGTGAATAAAAAAATAAAAATGATGGTGGCAACAGCAACGCATAAACGATGGTGGCAACAGTAACGCTTATCTCCTCAACTCACTAAGTAGCACAGCCATCCATCCTCTCAACAGCAACGCCAGAGAACCGACAGTCAGAAAGCGAGAGCACGGACTAGGGGGCATGCGATCTTTTACCATTCCCTTGGTAGCTGCGTCGGCTCGCAGAACGTCATGTATTCTCGAGATGGAGGGAGTATGTTATATTGTTGACACTTGTTAATGCATACTTTTAATTATCAACTAAACATGGAAAAAGGACTAAAATATAATTAGATAACCTTATTAGGGGTTTCTACTAATGATTTCCATGAGTTTTGGTAAAGTTGTGATTTGCGGGGACTTAACGAGAAAAACAGCGTAATTGATGTGTCATAACGCAAGCGCAATCCAACTCCGAAACAAGTCTAGAAGGCTTCGGATTACTCCCGACGTGAACGAAACTTGACACCGAAGAAAACATCATCTAGAAGACTCCGAAGCCCACGACGCATCGGCGGGGTGGTGGGACCCACCCCGGGCCGATCGCCCAATAACCAGGCCGATCGGCCCGGCTTGGCGCCAAGTTGCCCCCTGTCTCCGGAAGCTTCCTCCACCGCCTCTAAGACGCCAATCTAAAACCGGTCGTATAATGTCGGTTTGATCCAATGGTCATCGTTCATTGTCAAGGCCCATGAAGATTAGTACCATATTGCTTGCTGAAGCTGAAGAGACATAAGAAGACCCATATATATAGACCCCTAGGCCCCTGGCTTCAATCATCTGAGATCAACTCATCATCATATCAGATCAGATCCAGCTCTAGTCGACGGCCTTAGCTCTAGTTCAAGAACTAGAAGTAGAAGATTAGACAAGATGTAGAACTAGAAGCCCTAGATTAGAGTTGAGAGTAGAGCTTCAAGTTGAGAGAATTAGAGCGCGGTTGAGGCGGAGTTGAAGGAAGGCCCGGAGCTGTCGGCGCCTCCATCTTCTTCTTCCTCCGGGAGTTGGTGCCATTGGGCGCAACTCGAGATCTTGTGGATTGTTCGACTTCCATTCGAGTAAGTGGTATTGTCTCTATTGTTCTTAAGGTTCGTATTTCTTTGATAAGATTACTTTGATTCTTGGTTGCTCTTGAGTTGAAGTTGTTAGATTAATGTAAGCGTGGTGCTTAGATTGACTAGCTTATTACGAATACCTTCTATAGGCGGGGTGAAGACACTTGTTAAGGCCGATCGTGGTGGTGACAAAGCGCCATTGAGTCCTTTGTCACGCCTGCCCTCGTTTATAGAAATCGTAGGAGCACCTGCGTTGTTAGCGTAGATTCCCTTTATTAAGAGTTTCTTCATGACAACCCTCTTAAGAACAATGTGCAAATGATTTACTTGAAGTGAGAACAAGACCTTCCTAATAGAACTCCTTACCTCTCTTTTAATCTAGTTTTAGCCACTCTGGATTTAGCTATACACTTCGACGTACTCTCTTACCTTCTCCCCTGTGGATTCGATATTTAAAGCCCTATTCGGGTGAAGTGCTCACCGGTATCCGTTAAACTGCGGATTATCTATCATAATATTCGTAGGTTAACAAATACCAACAAGCATTTCGGCGCCGATTCTTGGGAGAACGGTTTGAGACCACGTTGAAAAACTATAGCTAAATCTTGTACCATACTTTTATCTTTTTCTTTTATTCTATCTTCTCATCTTTTTCTATCTTCGTGGGATCAATTGATTCCATATTTATCTATCTTATACTGCACCCTTAAGCGGAAGCTCGGCCACTAGAATCCTTAAATCTCATCCTTACATCTGGCCATTAGCTACGCCTACGGTTGATCAAAATGATCATGAAGCAATACTTCTCAGGAGTGAGAAGCAGGATCATATCTTCTATGGTAGGAGTCTTTGCCGACATCATGAAAGTGTTGTGCGCATGATCATCATGCGTTTTTGGAGGAACCTTTTCTTTCCCTTTTTAAGCAAGGTTTGCTTTGACGAACTCAGCGGGTGAAACCCATATACTAGCATTCTTTATGACCACCCAAAGGAAGAAGAATCATCCTCCAATTAAAAAAAAAATATATATATATATATAGAAGTTCTGATAGCTATATCACCATCACCCAGTCCCAAGACTTAGCTATCAACCCCAAACCATCAATGCGCTTAAAACCTTTAAGGGGAGAAGAAATTCAACCCTTGGATATCTCTTTAGATGATGAGTTTCATGAACTTCCAGCTTCACAAGAGACCATATATAATCCAAACCTCTTTTGAGATAATCTCTTAGAAAGCACCTTTATTACTACGTGAGAACATTGGGGAACCTCAAGGATGGCATATCTAATCATGCCATAGGAAGAGAGCAAAGCCATCAAGAAGCCACTCTGTCTCTCTCCTTCTATGTTCAAATTAGATAATTCTTTTCAAACCCATCTTTAACCACATCCTTGAGCCCAATGAATCCTCTTGTGCCCCTTTTCTTGCGTCTCCTCACGATCCTAAAATATTATGAACGATCTAAGGAAGACCAAAAGGAGCGCATTTTATGGAGAACATCAATGAGCATAAAGACTACTTCATAAATAGAACTTTTCCACCTAGTCCATGCTCATTTGAAAACTCCTAAATTGATTGCTATCTCAATTCTTGCCGCACATGAGATCTCCAATACTCTCTTTCTTAGAAAGGGTGGTTGTTGATGAATTTTCCTACGGCTTGAAATTTTGAGACTGGCATTATAAGGGAAACCACTTCATCATCTTGATTCATAATTTGAAAGTTTCCCAAGGACGAGTTTTTTGTCCTAAAAACAAGCACTCTAGGGGGAAATACTATAAAGACTTATATATCACTATATACCCCTACATTATGAGCATATTTTTCCTTCGGGTATTCTTGTCCTTGACCATGCCGGGTTTGGAGTAAAGAAGAACGAAGGATGACAATACGAGGTATGTCCAACCAGTCATTATGCAACATTGAAATTACATACATAGAAACATTTATTGTCGTGTTGCTACACTAGCTTGGTTATCTTTACCTTTATGCATGCTCGACACTCATCATGCTCTATCATCTCTGTTTGAATAAATCTCTGTAATGCTTTCATGCTACCGTTGTTTGCTATAGTATGCTTAGGTTTTGAAGTATTTTTCATACACCTTTTAGATTAAGCAGGGTGCTTAGTTTAAATTGTTTTCATGGCTCGAGTTAAACATGGTGTTTAGTTTGATTCCTGAAACCATAAGGTGTGGTGATCTTTCTTCTAAAGGCTTTTTAAATTAAGCGTGGTGCTTAGGTTAGAACACCTTCCTAAATCAAATTAGACGTGGTGTCTAGGTTGACTTTTGAACCATAGTAAACTATAGTAGATCTTTGGTATACTTTTTGTTGGACTAACCCCTGTAGAAAATAATAAACTCTGAAACAAGTTTGGGGAGGTCGAGATGAACTCACTAGAGATGGAGCAAGACATGTGAGACATGACTTATGGATAAAAAGAATTCCCGATGAGCCAAGAAGAAGAAGAGTGACACAAGACAAGATCCACAATCAGAAGCACTCACTCATGGGGAATTCATGGGTGATAGAAGCATCAAGGAGGGAGGCCAACTCCATTAAAGATGATCAAGCCATCCTCTTCCTCCTGACATGCACCTGTCACTCCACATGCCACTCAAGAAGGAGAGAAGGACCACCACAAGGTGTAATAGCGCCATCATATTCCAATAATAAAGGTAACACCTTGAGGTAAGTTGTCGTTAATTCCTCTTTACTATAGCATAAATGAAAAGTCAAAACATGCTAGAGTTATAGTTTCACATAATTCAATTTTTGTTAACTCAAAGCATGTTAGCCTTTTTTAATTTCTAGCATCATTTTCTTGATCGCTCTTTATTTTGCTAAAAAGATTTACGTGCTAGATTCATCTTCTGATCTTACCACCCTTGTCATAAAAAGAACTTATACATTATCTTTATCTTGTTCAAAGTGCCCACAAGGTTAGAGTAGAAGTAAATAAAATTTTGGTTCGATGGTGTTTTCCCACCAACAGAGAGCCCATGCACTTGATCTCTACCTTGTCTTTGCAAGCAGGACTCACTTTGCGCAATAAGAGGAGAAGTCTTACTTCCCCAATTCCTATAAGTGGAAGTCCCCGACCTACAAATATGCACACTAAACAAGACGCTGCCAGCTGCCACCATCCAATCTTCCTTCAAGCAGCTGAATCAGCGAAGAACATGGGCAACGCCATCACCAAGTGGCTATTAAGATCAGATGATGCACTTGAAGAGTGACCAAGGAAGATCAAAGTGAGCACGACATGACTGGAGGTGTAGACCACTTGACAAGAGTAATGGGTCAGCATTCATCCCCATACTCCATCAAGAGGGCCTTACACCACCACTATTGCCTACCTCACCACAAGACCCAAGAAGAACAAGACGCGGAGACGCTACTAAAAATCACAAGACCAGTTGGAACGGAGTTGACGAACAAGGAAGACATTAAGAAAGATTAAAGAAGTTCGCTCGGCCCCGACCAACTGAACACTCAGCACCTGCCACTCCAAGAAAGGTCTCCTCCGAAGAAGCGACATGGAAGAAGAAAGAAGCATCACCTACTGAAGAGGACGTCAAGAGTACACCTTCGGAAGACCTACCACTACCCGCGTCATCAACTGAACAAACACCATCTCCATCGGCCACCTCATCTACGCCACTCGTCGAGATCATTGAAGGCACCATTTCGAGACCACGACATTCCGACGAGATGCCATCGATGACGCACGCCATGGGAGTAAGTACTCAAAATTCTCACCAAGAGGTAACTCGGTATTTATCTACATATTTATTTTCTACACGGCATATTTAAATTAGCATATTTCCTTTAGCATATTTACTTTCCTATACCTGCATAAAAAAAAATCATAAAAATATGTTTCTTTGCTTTTACGCATCAGTTTCTTTAAGCCCCATGCAAGTACTCCTTGTTGTGGCGGCATAAAAATAAAAATCCAAAAATATTGCATTCATATGTTTTTGCATCATCATTCTTTTGCATAAAAAAATTCTAAAAAATATGTGGGCACATGAAGGTCCACGCTTTTACAGAAGAAATCCAAAAATACGTGAGCACATGAAGGCTCACAATATGTTCCTAGAATTTGTTCCTTCGGGTATATGCGGAATTAATATTTGCGGGGAGAACATTTAAGGAGAACCAGAAGGCGAACAATTTCAAGGACGAATCAAAGGACTACTTCAATATCGGCTTGGGGAGAGCACCCCGATTATCACGATAGGTATCACTATTCTATCTTTTAAATTATTAGCTAGTTATTATATATGTTTGCTTTGATTAGAGTTAATAAGTCTTAGCGTTTAAGTCTTAAAGTTAGTTCGATTAATTCGGTTAGTTCGGTTTAGTTAAAATTAGTTTACTTTAAATGTTAGGATTCGAATTATATAATAAAGTGCTCTTATGGAAGTCATCCACAAGCTGAGTCAATTATTCTCCATATATTTCTGGATATGTTTTTGTCTCCACCATGCTTTGTATGCAAGATAACAGAAAATAAGTGTGGGGAGATCCTCGACAACCAAACGGAATTTTTCGCGACCAAAATAAAAATTCGGAACCAAGACGGAACCATCGACTAAGACGACGAACCGTGCCCGACACGGTCCGGTGGGAGGCCGACCGCCCATATACCAGGCCGACCGGCCCCTGCCTGGTCCCACGTAGGCCCCGCTTCGTCCACCGCTCGGTTTGCTTCCTAAAACTTTTCAATTTTCGCAAATTACTTTCCGTTCGAATTAAAATAAGTCTTTTCGTTATGGTATGTTTTCTCTATATGAAAAAAAATGTCTTGTTAACCCATGAACAAAGTTTTGCATGATTAAATTCCTACATATACCTGTCACTTGTTGGGATGCCTTAATTGCTTAAAACATGAGAAAGAATAAAGTTAGAATAATGAGATCCTCTTTCTTTTATCTTGTCTTTGGAGAGTTATTTATTTCAAAATATTAAAATCATTAGTTATGCTTCTCCTTTGTGATCAATGATACATCCTAATAGAGCCATAGCAATCATTAAAGATATATCTAATTAATTGTTGCTTTCTTGTGTTGAGCTTTGTCAAAACCACGACCCATGTTGAAATTTGTCTAAAGTCTAAGATCAAGATCACATACACTTTGCTTTCACTAAAGTATCCATGCTCTAAAAGTTTTAATCTCTATCTCCCATAATTTTAATTGTTAAAAAGGTACAGCTATGAAAAAGCCAAATGTTCAAAATTCTAAGAGTGGAGAGAAAAGTGAGAGAGAGAGGAGAAAATGAGCAAGTGTTTCTACGGGTCGAAGAACCCCCTCTCGAAAAAAAAAAAAAAAAAGAAAAAGGCAAAAATGAAGAGAAGAATAATGGACAAGTGTCCGAGGGTGAGTAGGGCCCACTTCTCTAATAAATAAGAGAGTAAAAATGGACATGTGTCCGAGGGTGAGTAGAACCCACCTCTCCACTAAATATTTGGTTACCTCGCTTGAAAAATAAATAAATGTTCTAAAAAAGGGAGATAGACGATTTTCAACTAGAGAGAGCAAGTGATAATAATAATCTTGACTCACATGCACATCTTGATCTATGACTTATGACATCTATCTCCATGGATCCACGGTTGACTCAAAGAATAAATACAAGGTAAGTGTGATACATGTTCTTGAGCTCCACATATGATATCATAAATGAACTGTGAGGATATAATACACTTCGAGAGACTTGAGAGTATCACAAAGGAGTAAGTAGAGCTATGTTTTCTTTTCAAAACTTATGCAAAATCTCTCCAAGTGACTTGGTTTAAGAATTTAAGGTGATCTGTTTCTAACCATTTCATGCTCAGATATCCCAAGGTGCAGGTATGACCATGGAGTATAATTATGATCCATTCTTTGTCTCTACGGTTACATTAAAGTTAGACCATCCTTTTATCGAGGACGAGTAAAAGCCTAAGTGTGGGGGAGTTTGTTGACACTTGTTAATGCATACTTTTAATTATCAACTAAACATGGAAAAGGACTAAAATATAATTAGATAACCTTATTAGGGGTTTCTACTAATGATTTCCATGAGTTTTGGTAAAGTTGTGATTTGTAGGGACTTAACGAGAAAAACAAAGAGAATTGATGTGTCATAACGCAACGCAATCCAACTCCGAAACAAGTCTAGAAGGCTCCGGATTACTCCCGACGTGAACGAAACTTGACACCGAAGAAAACATCATCTAGAAGACTCCAGAAGCCACGACGCATCGCGGGGCCCAGGGTGGGACCCACCCTGGGCCGATCGGCCCAATAACCAGGCCGATCGGCCTGGCTTGGCGGCCAAGTTGCCCCTGTCTCCGGAAGCTTCCTCCACCGCCTCTAAGACGCAATCTAAACCGGTCGTATAATGTCGGTTTGATCCAATGGTCATCGTTCATTGTCAAGGCCCATGAAGATTAGTACCATATTGTTTGCTGAAGCTGAAGAGACATAAGAAGACCCATATATATAGACCCCTAGGCCCCTGGCTTCAATCATCTGAGATCAACTCATCATCATATCAGATCAGATCCAGCTCTAGTCGACGGCCTTAGCTCTAGTTCAAGAACTAGAAGTAGAAGATTAGACAAGATGTAGAACTAGAAGCCCTAGATTAGAGTTGAGAGTAGAGCTTCAAGTTGAGAGAATTAGAGCGCGGTTGAGGCGGAGTTGAAGGAAGGCCCGGAGCTGTCGGCGCCTCCATCTTCTTCTTCCTCTGGAGTTGGTGCCATTGGAGCGCAACTCTGAGATCTTGTGGATTGTTCGACTTCCATTCGAGTAAGTGGTATTGTCTCTATTGTTCTTAAGGTTCGTATTTCTTTGATAAGATTACTTTGATTCTTGGTTGCTCTTGAGTTGAAGTTGTTAGATTAATGTAAGCGTGGTGCTTAGATTGACTAGCTTATTACGAATACCTTCTATAGGCCGGGGTGAAGACACTTGTTAAGGCTGATCGTGGTGGTGACAGCGCCATTGAGTCCTTTGTCACGCCTGCCCCCGTTTATAGAAATCGTAGGAGCCCCTGCGTTGTTAGCGTAGATTCCCTTTATTAAGAGTTTCTTCATGACAACCCCTCTTAAGAACAATGTGCAAATGATTTACTTGAAGTGAGAACAAGACCTTCCTAATAGAACTCCTTACCTCTCTTTTAATCTAGTTTTAGCCACTCTGGATTTAGCTATACACTTCGACGTACTCTCTTACCTTCTCCCTGTGGATTCGATATTTAAAGCCCTATTCCCGGGTGAAGTGCTCACCGGTATCCGTTCGCTTGCGGATTATCTATCATAATATTCCTGTAGGTTAACAAATACCAACAAGCATTTCTGGCGCCGTTGCCGGGGAGAACGGTTTGAGACCACGTTGAAAAACTATAGCTAAATCTTGTACCATACTTTTATCTTTTTCTTTTATTCTATCTTCTCATCTTTTTCTATCTTCGTGGGATCAATTGATTCCATATTTATCTATCTTATACTGCACCCTTAAGCGGAAGCTCTGGCCACTAGAATCCTTAAATCTCATCCTTACATCTGGCCATTAGCTACGCCTACGGTTGATCAAAATGATCATGAAGCAATACTTCTCAGGAGTGAGAAGCAGGATCATATCTTCTATGGTAGGAGTCTTTGCCGACATCATGAAAGTGTTGTGCGCATGATCATCATGCAGTTTTTGGAGGAACCTTTTCTTTCCCTTTTTAAGCAAGGTTTGCTTTGACGAACTCAGCGGGTGAAACCCATATACTAGCATTCTTTATGACCACCCAAAGGAAGAAGAATCATCCTCCAAAATTAAAAAAAAATATATATATATATATATAGAAGTTCGATAGCTATATCACCATCACTCCAATCCCAAGACTTAGCTATCAACCCCAAACCATCAATGCGCTAAAAACCTTTAAGGGGAGAAGAAATTCAACCCTTGGATATCTCTTTAGATGATGAGTTTCATGAACTTCCAGCTTCACAAGAGACCATATATAATCCAAACCTCTTTTGAGATAATCTCTTAGAAAGCACCTTTATTACTACGTGAGAACATTGGGGGAACCTCAAGGATGGCATATCTAATCATGCCATAGGAAGAGAGCAAAGCCATCAAGAAGCCACTCCTGTCTCTCTCTTTCTATGTTCAAATTAGATAATTCTTTTCAAACCCATCTTTAACCACATCCTTGAGCCCAATGAATCCTCTTGTGCCCTTTTCTTGCGTCTCCTCACGATCCTAAAATATTATGAACGATCTAAGGAAGACCAAAAGGAGCGCATTTTATGGAGAACATCAATGAGCATAAAGACTACTTCATAAATAGAACTTTTCCACCTAGTCCATGCTCATTTGAAAACTCCTAAATTGATTGCTATCTCAATTCTTGCCGCACATGAGATCTCCAATACTCTCTTTCTTAGAAAGGGTGGTTGTTGATGAATTTTCCTACGGCTTGAAATTTTGAGGCGGCATTATAAGGGAAACCACTTCATCATCTTGATTCATAATTTGAAAGTTTCCCAAGGACGAGTTTTTTTGTCCTAAAAACAAGCACTCTAGGGGAAATACTATAAAGACTTATATATCACTATATACCCCTACATTATGAGCATATTTTTCCTTCGGGTATTCTTGTCACCGACCATGCCGGGTTTGGAGTAAAGAAGAACGAAGGATGACAATACGAGGTATGTCCAACCAGTCATTATGCAACATTGAAATTACATACATAGAAACATTTATTGTCGTGTTGCTACACTAGCTTGGTTATCTTTACCTTTATGCATGCTCGACACTCATCATGCTCTATCATCTCTGTTTGAATAAATCTACGTAATGCTTTCATGCTACCGTTGTTTGCTATAGTATGCTTAGGTTTTGAAGTATTTTTCATACACCTTTTAGATTAAGCGAGGGTGCTTAGTTTAAATTGTTTTCATGGCTCGAGTTAAACATGGTGTTTAGTTTGATTCCTGAAACCATAAGGTGTGGTGATCTTTCTTCTAAAGGCTTTTTAAATTAAGCGTGGTGCTTAGGTTAGAACACCTTCCTAAATCAAATTAGACGTGGTGTCTAGGTTGACTTTTGAACCATAGTAAACTATAGTAGATCTTTGGTATACTTTTGTTGGACTAACCCCCTGTAGAAAATAATAAACTCGAAACAAGTTTGGGGGAGGTCGAGATGAACTCACTAGAGATGGAGCAAGACATGTGAGACATGACTTATGGATAAAAGAATTCCCGATGAGCCAAGAAGAAGAAGAGTGACACAAGACAAGATCCACAATCGAAGCACTCACTCATGGGGAATTCATGGGTGATAGAAGCATCAAGGAGGGAGGCCAACTCCATTAAAGATGATCAAGCCATCCTCTTCCTCCCGACATGCACCTGTCACTCCACATGCCACTCAAGAAGGAGAGAAGGACCACCACAAGGTGTAATAGCGCCATCATATTCCAATAATAAAGGTAACACCTTGAGGTAAGTTGTCGTTAATTCCTCTTTACTATAGCATAAATGAAAAGTCAAAACATGCTAGAGTTATAGTTTCACATAATTCAATTTTGTTAACTCAAGCATGTTAGCCTTTTTAATTTCTAGCATCATTTTCTTGATCGCTCTTTATTTTGCTAAAAAGATTTACGTGCTAGATTCATCTTCTCGATCTTACCACCCTTGTCATAAAAAAGAACTTATACATTATCTTTATCTTGTTCAATGTGCCCACAAGGTTAGAGTAGAAGTAAATAAAATTTTGGTTCTGATGGTGTTTTCCCACCAACAGAGCCCATGCACTTGATCTCTACCTTGTCTTTGCAAGCAGGACTCACTTTGCGCAATAAGAGGAGAAGTCTTACTTCCCCAATTCCTATAAGTGGAAGTCCCCGACCTACAAATATGCACACTAAACAAGACGCTGCCAGCTTGCCACCATCCAATCTTCCTTCAGCAGCTGAATCAGCGAAGAACATGGGCAACGCCATCACCAAGTGGCTATTAAGATCAGATGATGCACTTGAGGAGTGACCAAGGAAGATCAAAGTGAGCACGACACATGGCGGAGGTGTAGACCACTTGACAAGAGTAATGGGTCAGCATTCATCCCCATACTCCATCAAGAGGGCCTTACACCACCACTATTGCCTACCTCACCACAAGACCCAAGAAGAACAAGACGCGGAGACGCTACTAAAAATCACAAGACCAGTTGGAACGGAGTTGACGAACAAGGAAGACATTAAGAAAGATTAAAGAAGTTCGCTCGGCCCCGACCAACTGAACACTCAGCACCTGCCACTCCAAGAAAGGTCTCCTCCGAAGAAGCGACATGGAAGAAGAAAGAAGCATCACCTACTGAAGAGGACGTCAAGAGTACACCTTCGGAAGACCTACCACTACCCGCGTCATCAACTGAACAAACACCATCTCCATCGGCCACCTCATCTACGCCACTCGTCGAGATCATTGAAGGCACCATTTCAGACACGACATTCCGACGAGATGCCATCGATGACGCACGCCATGGGAGTAAGTACTCAAAATTCTCACCAAGAGGTAACTCAGTATTTATCTACATATTTATTTTCTACACGGCATATTTAAATTAGCATATTTCCTTTAGCATATTTACTTTCCTATACCTGCATAAAAAATCATAAAAATATGTTTGCTGCTTTCTGCATCAGTTTCTTTAAGCCCCATGCAAGTACTCCTTGTTGTGGCGGCATAAAAATAAAAATCCAAAAAATATTGCATTCATATGTTTTTGCATCATCATTCTTTTTGCATAAAAAATTCCTAAAAATATGTGGGCACATGAAGGTCCACGCTTTTACAGAAGAAATCCAAAAATACGTGAGCACATGAAGGCTCACAATATGTTCCTAGAATTTGTTCCTTCGGGTATATGCGGAATTAATATTTGCAGGGAGAACATTTAAGGAGAACCCGAAGGCGAACAATTTCCAAGGACGAATCAAAGGACTACTTCAATATCCAGCTTGGGGGAGAGCACCCCCAGTTATCACGATAGGTATCACTATTCTATCTTTTAAATTATTAGCTAGTTATTATATATGTTTGCTTTGATTAGAGTTAATAAGTCTTAGCGTTTAAGTCTTAAAGTTAGTTCGATTAATTCGGTTAGTTCGGTTTAGTTAAAATTAGTTTACTTTAAATATTAGGATTCGGAATTATATAATAAAGTGCTCTTATGGAAGTCATCCACAAGCTGAGTCAATTATTCTCCATATATTTCTGGATATGTTTTTGTCTCCACCATGCTTTGTATGCAAGATAACAGAAAATAAGTGTGGGGGAGATCCTCGACAACCAAACAGAATTTTTCGCGACCAAAATCAAAAATTCGGAACCAAGACGGAACCATCGACTCGCACGACGAACCGTGCCCCGACACGGTCCGGTGGGAGGCCGACCGGCCCATATACCAGGCCGACCGGCCCCCCGCCGGGCCGGTCCCACGTAGGCCCCGCTTCGTCCACCGCTTCGGTTTGCTTCCTAAAACTTTTCAATTTTTCGCAAATTACTTTCCGTTCGAATTAAAATAAGTCTTTTCTGTTATGGTATGTTTTTCTATATGAAAAAATGTCTTGTTAACCCATGAACAAAGTTTTGCATGATTAAATTCCTACATATACCTGTCACTTGTTGGGATGCCTTAATTGCTTAAAACATGAGAAAGAATAAAGTTAGAATAATGAGATCCTCTTTCTTTTATCTTGTCTTTGGAGAGTTATTTATTTCAAAATATTAAAATCATTAGTTATGCTTCTCCTTTGTGATCAATGATACATCCTAATAGAGCCATAGCAATCATTAAAGATATATCTAATTAATTGTTGCTTTCTTGTGTTGAGCTTTGTCAAAACCACGACCCATGTTGAAATTTGTCTAAAGTCTAAGATCAAGATCACATACCTTTGCTTTCACTAAAGTATCCATGCTCTAAAAGTTTTAATCTCTATCTCCCATAATTTTAATTGTTAAAAAAGGTACAGCTATGAAAAAGCCAAATGTTCAAAATTCTAAGAGTGGAGAAGAAAAGTGAGAGAGAGGAGAAAATGAGCAAGTGTTCTACGGGTCAGAAGAACCCCCCTCGAAAAAAAAAAAAAAAGAAAAAGGCAAAAATGAAGAGAAGAATAATGGACAAGTGTCCGAGGGTGAGTAGGGCCCACTTCTCTAATAAATAAGAGAGTAAAATGGACATGTGTCCGAGGGTGAGTAGAACCCACCTCTCCACTAAATAGCTGGTTACCTCGCTTGAAAAATAAATAAATGTTCTAAAAAGGGAGATAGACGATTTTCAACTAGAGAGAGCAGTGATAATAATAATCTTGACTCACATGCACATCTTGATCTATGACTTATGACATCTATCTCCATGGATCCACGGTTGACTTCGGCAATAAATACAAGGTAAGTGTGATACATGTTCTTGAGCTCCACATATGATATCATAAATGAACTGTGAGGATATAATACACTTTGAGAGACTTGAGAGTATCACAAAGGAGTAAGTAGAGCTATGTTTTCTTTTCAAAACTTATGCAAAATCTCTCCAAGTGACTTGGTTTAAGAATTTAAGGTGATCTGTTTCTAACCATTTCATGCTCAGATATCCCAAGGTGCAGGTATGACCATGGAGTATAATTATGATCCATTCTTTGTCTCTACGGTTACATTAAAGTTAGACCATCCTTTTTTCCGAGGCCAGTAAAAGCCTAAGTGTGGGGGAGTTTGTTGACACTTGTTAATGCATACTTTTAATTATCAACTAAACATGGAAAAGGACTAAAATATAATTAGATAACCTTATTAGGGGTTTCTACTAATGATTTCCATGAGTTTTGGTAAAGTTGTGATTTGCAGGGACTTAACAGAAAAACAGCAGAATTGATGTGTCATAACGCAACGCAATCCAACTCCGAAACAAGTCTAGAAGGCTTCGGATTACTCCCGACGTGAACGAAACTTGACACCGAAGAAAACATCATCTAGAAGACTCCAGAAGCCACGACGCATCGCGGGGCCCAGGGTGGGACCCACCCTGGGCCGATCGGCCCAATAACCAGGCCGATCGGCCTGGCTTGGCGGCCAAGTTGCCCCTGTCTCCGGAAGCTTCCTCCACCGCCTCTAAGACGCAATCTAAACCGGTCGTATAATGTCGGTTTGATCCAATGGTCATCGTTCATTGTCAAGGCCCATGAAGATTAGTACCATATTGCTTGCTGAAGCTGAAGAGACATAAGAAGACCCATATATATAGACCCCTAGGCCCCTGGCTTCAATCTCTCAGAGATCAACTCATCATCATCTCATCAGATCCAGCTCTAGTCGACGGCCTTAGCTCTAGTTCAAGAACTAGAAGTAGAAGATTAGACAAGATGTAGAACTAGAAGCCCTAGATTAGAGTTGAGAGTAGAGCTTCAAGTTGAGAGAATTAGAGCGCGGTTGAGGCGGAGTTGAAGGAAGGCCCGGAGCTGTCGGCGCCTCCATCTTCTTCTTCCTCTGGAGTTGGTGCCATTGGAGCGCAACTCTGAGATCTTGTGGATTGTTCGACTTCCATTCGAGTAAGTGGTATTGTCTCTATTGTTCTTAAGGTTCGTATTTCTTTGATAAGATTACTTTGATTCTTGGTTGCTCTTGAGTTGAAGTTGTTAGATTAATGTAAGCGTGGTGCTTAGATTGACTAGCTTATTACGAATACCTTCTATAGGCCGGGGTGAAGACACTTGTTAAGGCTGATCGTGGTGGTGACAGCGCCATTGAGTCCTTTGTCACGCCTGCCCCGTTTATAGAAATCGTAGGAGCCCCTGCGTTGTTAGCGTAGATTCCCTTTATTAAGAGTTTCTTCATGACAACCCCTCTTAAGAACAATGTGCAAATGATTTACTTGAAGTGAGAACAAGACCTTCCTAATAGAACTCCTTACCTCTCTTTTAATCTAGTTTTAGCCACTCTGGATTTAGCTATACACTTCGACGTACTCTCTTACCTTCTCCCTGTGGATTCGATATTTAAAGCCCTATTCCCGGGTGAAGTGCTCACCGGTATCCGTTCGCTTGCGGATTATCTATCATAATATTCCTGTAGGTTAACAAATACCAACATATATGAGAACATCAATTTCTTGTAAAATCACACGGAACCTTTTTGCCATCCTATAATGAAACACGATATGAGAAGAAAAGAGTTTTATGACATCCATACTAAACTCCTTGTAGTGCCCCTCCGCCTTGGCGTTGCGGCGAAGTGCCTCATGAACTTGTCAAGGACAACATTCCCCTTACAGGCCACCATGCCCAGAGCTACTAATCCAAGATTTCACCCCTCTGTTTTTTTTCACCACTCACTCCTCGGCACAAGTGATTACAATTAGGACTCCCGCCGCCTTGCGCTTAAGGAGCTTGTGCTCCTCCTCCATTCCCCTGCATCACCATACTATCGAGTTGATAGCTAAAGACCTTCTTCTTGACCATGGACACCTATGGACGAGCCCAATGTCGGAGCCGGGCACTACTACAGGATTGATTTTGCGAGGTGTTCGGTTTTTTATTTTCCGTGGCGGATATTTGAGAAACCGCCATGGAAAATCGATGGCTCGGCACCCCGCCACGGTTAATCAACAAATAACCGTCACGGTAAATCAGGCCCAGTCCAAAGACCCATTTAGCCCACTAGCGACTTATATATATATATATATATATATATATATATATATATATATATATATATATATATATATATATATATATATATCAACTCTCAACCCTAGGGTTTCATTTCACTTCACCATCTCTCTCTCACCAACTCTCTCTCTCTCTCTCCCCAAGCGGCCGCCTCTCACCCGACCCGGCCCCTCCCTTCCTCCTTCCCGAGCGCCCCTCACCTGCGGCACCATGGCGGCGGCGCGACCCTCCTCCACCGGGCGGGCGGGACGCTGGGCAGGCCCTCCACCGACGCGCGCGGCGGCGGACCTCGACGACGGACGCGGGGCGGCGGGGACCTCCACCGGGCGGCGGGGCCAGGGCGTGCGGGGCGACCCTCCACCGGCGGGCGGGCGGATTCGCTCCACGGGCGGCGACCCTCCATTGGCGGCCGCCAGCGCGCGCCATGCGGCGGGATCTTTCCACCGGCGGCCGCTACGACGCCCGTCACCAAAGACCTCCACGACAGCGCGGCGGATCTCCTCCACCGGCGCGGCGACCAAGGGCTTGCGGATCCGGCGTCAGCGGCGGCGCCAGCCTAACGGGCCCGCCCGGATCCGGGCGCCGGGCCCGTTAGGGTTTCTGGTGGGTTTTTTTTATTTATTAACCGTGGCGGTTTTGTTAAATAACCGCCACGGTTAATCGATTTTCCGTGGCGGGGTGAAACCGCCACGGTTAGTCGTTCGATTAGTGACCCTAGCCGCGTGGCGGTTTTAATGCCCGCCACGGAAAAAAAAAAAAAACCGCCACGCAAAATCATTTCAATTAGTAGTGGGGTGTGGGCTGGGGGGGCCATGGCCCCCTCCCCGTAACAACATCACAATAAATTTTTTTATGTAACATATAATTTAAAAATCTATATTAGAAAAATATATTGAAAGCTTTTGTCATATATTTTTATGACTTCTCTAAAACAAAATCACACAAATTCATATTGGCCGGGAAGGCCAGAGTACACATGGCAAGATAAATAAGCAGTTTTGTTGTGGCAGATTTAAAAATTCCCCAAAACCAATCCGGTTTATGAAGAGCCTTATTTGTTACCGAGGACTGTTTGTGGGTTTGCTTTTTAGCCTATGTTTGCAGGAGACCCATGAGTAATGTATTAAGCAAATGAAACAATCTTTGTGGTTGCGCTTAACGGTTTTCAGGCAACAAACTAGCCAAGTGACATATTCAATCTAATTTAGATCGAGCACGTATTCTAACAACTTTGTTGTTTAATTTAAGGGAGTTCCCAGTTCTTGCTTATGTCATTTTTTGTACAGGGATCTTCCCCGTTTCCATTACCATGATAATGAAAATACAAAGATTAGAAGTTTCGGGACAAATAACATGAGCTCTGCAGAGATAGAAACAGACAGCCCCAGGCTGTTGCAAACAAAAGCCCTGAACGGACCTAAACTTGCATCAAGAAAGAGTCAGAGGTTTTAACAGCCAGTTGCATGAGCCATCACAGGTAAGCTATTCTTGCTTATGTCATGATCACAGTATTGTGGCAAACTATTCTTAATAAAAAAAGTATTGTGGCAAACTAGATTTACCTATACAATGCCAAGCTTGGGCGTGGTGACTTTAGAGCTTGTGGCTCGTGTATGGCATTGTTAACGAAGAGGCACAGTGTAATTTGTCTCGCATGCCATGACCTAATTATGTGATGCTCTCTCTAGTTCCCCCTAGAGTCATCAGATCAGGCCGATGCGCTCACCATGCCAACTTGGCAAGGTGCATGCATGCACACGCGCGCCTCGTTCCGGCACCCATGGTACGTGTGGAGTACCGTGGTCCGGCAGGTCCCCAGGAAGCTGGAAGGCGCAATACAATGCCACATGTGCCACTTTGTGGTTGGACACGTGAGGCGTTCAGGGGCCATTGGTGCACTGCATCCAGTCAGGAAAACGAGGCAAATCTTAGGCAATTGGATACGGCAGCGCATGACGACACGAGTGTGCGGAAGCAGAACCCCCCAGCTAGTCCTCCAGAAACCGAAGGGAGTCAGCGACGGCGAGAGCGGGCGCAATCGTCCGTATTCGACCCCACAGCGCCGCGTGCGAAGTCGCAATCGTCCCTATTCGGTGCACTGAGGGCGTCCGCAGTGGCACTGTCGATTTCGACAGCTGAGGTGTACCAAACCGACTGTGGACCCAAGCATTAGAATTAATTAATCAAAGCAATTTTCTCCACCCGCCGCTTCCGGTTGGCCATCCGAGTAAAAAGCTGCACGCACCTATCATGTATTGGCTTGCACGGGCTCCTCGCTAGCGACGAACCAAGCGATAGCTATTCAGTTTTTGCCTCATCTCTCTCATCCACGCGTCAGTCCGAGCCTGCATCCGTACCTAGTCAGCCAGCGACGTCGTCGACCATTGCGGGTGGCCTGAGAGACCAATACCCGACCGGGCGGCCTTTGTACACGAGCGCACGCGCGCGGGCAGGCATTCGAGGCCGGCAGCCAACAGCCAGTGGGAGTGGGACGACAGACAGACAGAATGGTGGAGCTGTTTCGCTGTTACAAGCATTTGGGCTCGCGATAGATGCTTGTTCTTTCTCTGTGAAAAAATCCGAGACGGGTAATTTGAGCTGTTTCCTTTTTTGACAAATAATTTGAGCTGATTTCAAAGTACAGGTACAGGTAGGTAAAGGCGCGATAGATGCTTGTTCTTTCTCTGTCAAGGGCACAAGGCCTCCCGTGTTCATGAACGTTTATTGCTTGCTGTGTGACGTGTGCCATGAAGTGTGATGAAGGCAACTTTATCAGGGAAGGTGTACCCGTACTACGTCTACAGTACGTACTGTGTCCCATACGCCTGGGGTACATGCATCTCACATAGCCTCGTCTAGTCGATTTTCTGTCTTATTCCACACACGCCATCAGAGGAGTCGGTCGATTCGTTCTTTTGATCGAATCGTCCATGCATGTTTGGTGTTGCTGTACTTGAGCAGGCTCTTCAGTCCCTGAATGCCTTTGGATATAGCCAACGCTTTTTATCCGTGCTTGTTTCTCTTCTTCCACCAGTCGAACCTTGCATATTATCGATCCCTGTGGCGCACGTGAAATTTGTGGCCTGAAGACTCGTACACAGACTCTGGATAGTACGTGTATTACTGAACCTGTTTGTGGATGCATCGATCTATTAGCATATTGTGAGTCTGTGACTGGATAAATGAGACCCGTGAGGCCGTGATGTAAAATTACGCTACGAATGGATTGAAAAGAGAATGAGCTTTATATTACAGATTGAAAAGTTTTAAGGGGCAGGAAAAGAAAAAACAAAAAAATGCTGCTGCTGTAGGTGAGCAGGAATCAAATGGTCGATTCGTTCGTCGCACGATCGTCCATATTTGCTGCTGCTGCTGCTGCTGTAGGTGAGCAGGCACTTGCACTCAGGGCCTCACCTTCTCGATCAGGCAGCAGGCTCCTCCCATTAGCCAACGTGCTCGATTTCATCCGCCAGACGAATCTGGAAGGCTTGGCGCGCACGTGGTCATATGTGCCATGAAGACTCGCAGTATCTCAGGGCCACATTTAGAAAGGACTACTAGATTGATGTCCGGGCAAAGTTGCCTCCATGTCGATTTCCCAGCGCTGTCTATGGAGTCGTCCAAACAACCCTATACCCGCGTGGATGGATCATGCCTACATCAACATGTATGACGACAAATCTATGACGTCTATATGGACATCTTCATAAACGGAATTAGGCAGAAGTCAAATTCAGGAATCTAAATTACACAAGGAAAGGATAAAATGAGGAGGTTCATAGTCAAAATTGTTCTGCTTTTTGAACAGACCTGCAAAAGTTCAGTTTTTTTTTGGGGGGAAAAAATATCTAGTCCAGGAATCTAGAAGCTGATTAACTATGAACAGATGCCGCAGTCCATCAACGTTTTCAAGGACCACCGTGATTGAACAGACTGGTGGTCCGTATAAAAAGCTCACAAGGAACAATAGGACCAACGTCAACAAAATATTTTTCGACAATTCAAACTTCAAAGCTGGACTGGACAAAACCATCCGCTCAAACATCTGGCCACCTATAAGGTCATTATCACCCTAGCGACAGTTATCTCTATGTGCCTTGGCCAGATGAAACAAAACAATATTCAGACTGAACTAGGGCTTATCGTTTTAATTACCAGTGTGCTCAAAAATTCTTTTGGCTGCGGCCGTTATTTTGACAAACATATGTCGACTTGTGCTAGTCTTTTAATAACTTCTGTAAAACATCAAATGACTCTTATTTCTTTACAGGGACACCAACAAATTATCTGCAGCAACGAAGGGCAAGTAATAAATACTGCACAAAAAGAACTTAGCCAAACAACACAACACAACGACTCGGCTCATGCCAAGATTCTTCTTGAGTATAAAGTAGGAAATAGAGAAACAAGGTGTAGGTGAATTATGATGTACAACATTCTGAATATATCATGGAACATTCATTTTCAACTGCTAGCCATGCTATAGGCTTCTTCTTGCAGGCATGTTATTGCACAGAACAAAAATAATTTGTAGAAATTTCTTTAATGACACATAACAGGCATGACAAAATTGGGAAATTACACAACTTGATCTCAGTGAAAAAAAGGTGACTCTAAGCCATTATTTTGGTACATCAAGATAAAACACTTCATTTTCAATGTGACATTGAATATGTTACGAACAAAGTTGCATCAATCAGTTAGAGCTGGTTGGGGAACTTGTTTGGCAGTCTCAAAAGAATCCAAGATGGGCCTGACAACGGCTGGAAGAAAAAGACCTGAAATTACGGAGGAAAGATAAAAACAATATTAAGCCCTGGAGACATCAGTTTGGTAAATGACTTATGCACAACAAATACCAAATAACTTTATTTTAGGGAGGCAGGGGATAGATATAACTTCATTTTTTATTTTACGGAATATAACAACTCTAAAATTGCCGAACATGCTAACTGTAATTCATGCATAACAAATGTCAATCCTTTAAAGCCAAATTACAATATCTTTGGACCATATCCAAGTGATCAAGAACACACTCCCACAGTTCTACTAATATTCACGCTAAAAGAATTAGTTCTACCAATACTGCATCCAAACATTAATTAATTGAACTTTTAATACTTTTTATATACACTTGCCTTGAGATTTGAGATTTTGTATGCAGGCTTGTGACAAAGCAAATACACATAATGGAAACTGCTCAAGATGTTCAATGGAAAAGCAGTAGGATCCAGACAGCCAGTACCCAGTGGCCAGGCACTGTGGACAGCAGGAAAAATTCTACGTCGTAGAATGAGGGTATTCAGGAAGAATAAGTTGTTCCAGCTAGATACTGTCAATAATTCCTGACTGTTGCATGGAATTGGATTCATGTTACAAGTATTTTTCCTCTCCAATATTTTTCTATCATATGTTTTTCAAAAATATTTTTCTATCATATCAGAGATTCAGAGGTTCTCTCATTCTTTTTCTTAGTATAATGATGCAAATCGAGCCTTAATGAGTTTCACTATGCAGCACCAAGCAGTTCTATTTTCTTGGTCCGAGAAGATAGCAGAATAAAACCTCTAAGCAAAAACAAGTTGCATTTCAGATAATTTCCCTTGAAAAAGGTACGAGTAATTCTAAATAATTAATTGCCAATTTTCCATAGCCTTCAAAGTGTTTCTTATTCCTGTCTTATACTACAAGTTTTAAGAACAGATAAAGAAAGAGCAAGCATTAACCCAGTGAGCAAAGCAAAGAAGTATGGAAGGTATATGAAAAATTACCATCAGAAAGATTTTTTTTTGAGAACACGTCAATAGAATAGATGAAGAAAGAAATTTGGCACTTTGCACTTAGAACTAAACAACTATTATTAGATAGAACGTTAATACACATCATTCCTTCCCAAATTGGAATCAGGTCCTAATGCACAAAATAACATACTATAACCGTCACCACTGGCGGATATAAGGCCAGGGCCACTATGGCCATATGACCCTAGGGGTGATTTTTTTTTAGCTAATTTTTATATACTGCCATTACACTATCTATTAGCATGTGATCCGGTGTTGGTGGTTCATAATGTTGGCCCTAATCATGAAAGTTCCCCAGCTCTGCCACTGATCATCACCAGCAACGGTGTATGTACTTTGGATAGGTCAACTAACACACACCTAGAGCTACCAGACAATCACTTCTAGAGTGTTGCCAGTTGAGGCAGCAAAAAATCATACTTGGTACCCTACAGTTTACAATCATAGTACCAGCATAAAATACAACTAGTACATCTATCTGAATCCATAAAGAAGAATGTGCTTCAAAACCCCATTAATCACAAGTCACAGAACGAACATTGTGATCTAACGAACCTGAAGAACGCAACTACCTTCGGTTCTATTTCAAGTTCAAAGTGAAGTTTGTTGTTCATCATCAGCATTTATATGACCCGAATCCCCGATGCGAGGCTTCCTCGCTTGATGCTACTCAGTAAATTCAGAATTTGGCATACGCACAACAAACTAAGGAGCATCCTGACGCGCATCCATTTCGGATAGACCACAAATGGAGCCAACATAAAGCATCTAACACGAAACAGATTTGAATAGTAGAAGAATAAAAACGCAACCTGCATCCGGGAGGTCAGCTTGCAGTAGAGTAATCAGTAATGCACACACATAAGGCTACAGAGCAGTGGATCAGGGATTCGTGCTGACGGGTGACTGGGAAAGTGGGAAGAGAGCTACCGAAGCCGGCGATGAGGCAGGACGCGGCGACGACCGGCTCCTGCACCACGAAGACCCTGAGCCTCCCCATCACGCCCATCGCTGCTGCTGCTGTTGCTCCTCTTCTTCGCCGGAGATGGGGATGGGAATGGGGATCGGCTGTGCGCGGTGCGCCTCTGCCTTCCTTCCGTCCACTCGGCGCGACCCTTTGACCTTTTTTTCCCCTCAAGTGTCCGGCCCATGGTCCCAGCGCGACACCGCAGTGGGCCGACTCAAGGGAAACTCTCGCGGTCTGGTCACTTTTGGCCCAACGGACCCGTGCATAGAGGCGCAGCCTAACGCCAAACCGCTCGGGAACCAGATGAGGTGTCTCCGTGTGGTGAGAGACTCGGCTACCTCTCGTGCGAAATGGCAATGGCAATGGCAATGGCTTCCTTCGTCGCCGCTTCGCACCACCACGGCAGCCACCTGGCGGCCGGCTTCCCTTCTCTCCGCGCGAGCAGGCAGGAACGTCGGCCGCAGCGCCGCTACCATCTCCATGAGAGCCCAGGTGGACGCACAACCGAGCCAACTTCCTCCGTCTCTCTTTGTTTCTCCTCCCATTCCTCCCCAATTCACACACACTTGCCCATGTTTTTGTTTTGTTCCATTGTCTGGCAGAAGAAGAAGAGCAATAGTGACTCTGGGAGCAGCAGCGGAGGTGGGGGGGGGGGGCCAGCAGCGGGCGGCGAGTGTGGCGTCGTCGGAAATTGGTATGCGCATCAACACCAAACAATGCTTGGAATTTCGTACTTAATCTCACCCGGCATGGTAGCCAATTAGCACTCTACAAGGATAAGTTTGCTATCAAATTTAGGAATTAGTAGAAGATTCTGGTCTGTACAAGATTTGAGGGCAACATTGCTGTTGTAATACGAATATATACAGCCTGCTCTGCAAAGTAGTACAGCACACCATAGTCCACAGTTACAAACAGTGTTGAAAACAGCAACAGCTGCAGGTGCAGCATTACAAAGAAGTGCAGCCGAGTGACAATTATGTTTAGCAGCTTAAGAGGCCTGAAAAGCATTTCAAGTGGCTGTTCCGAGTGACAATTCCACTTCTCTTTTGTGTTAACAATGTAGCCTTGTTCACCATTGGTTCATTTAAGTGGATCTATAGGCACAAGCATGGCGTTGGTTTGCCCAGTTGTTTATGCAAAAAATAGAATGCAAATTGCAATGAATTTCTGTAGCAGTCATGTTTGTATTTGGTTATGCGTGTCGGACAATCTTTTTATCACCCTTTTGAATTCACAACGTTTTACTGACCTGCCTCTTTGCATCACACTTAACTATGTATCATACTTGCAGACCAAAGTGGATGACATGTTGCGTTACAAGTTGGATCGTATCCCTTTCTTAGAAGAGAAGGTGAGAAAAGTAAGGGAGAATGGGAAGATCATATGCCTGGACATTAATCAGCTGATGTTATCTCAAGAGAATAGATTTGCATTCACCATGGAGGTGGCTGAAGAAGCTAATGCCTATCTTGAAAAGAACAGGCATGAATATGGGTTGAAGAAGCCTATACTGCATGTTCTCAGTGACCGCATGAATGAAGCAGGGTTTTCTCGGCCTGAGGGTTACCTTTATCCTTATCCTATCAAGCCTGGTCCTTATTTCATTAAAGAGGAAGGAAACTGAGTAAAATCATGTGATAGATGGTAAATGCATTTGACAATTTACTACCCGTCATTTCTTTTCTGTACAGTTTTTTCTCTTTTGCTTTTTCAGTCTGTTTGTTTCATGAGCTGTACCTGTGAGATGAGTGTGGTGGCAATCGACATGCAAGAGGGCCTGTTTAGTCAAAATCTGAAGAAAAATGGATGAACACACAAGTATCATGCTACATTTATCACGTCACAAAATGACTCATAGATGATGCACTGCCTCTAGTATTGTTTAGCAATTAGTACACATTTTCGGGTGCCAAAAAAAAAGTACACATAGGTGCCATTTATATGAGCTAGTCTCAACTTGATACTGCTAGACTGTTTATCTGATAGATGGATCCAAGTATCTATATATATGGCTCATTGTTCCAATTGGATATAAAGACATACAACAGGGTTCCAAATATTTGTATCGTAGGTTAGCTGTAGCAAGAGAATAATCTCCCTCATATAACCCCATTCGTAGTAGCTGCCGCCATCTTCACACAATTATATGCAAATTGTATAATAAGGAGCTTAGTGGTCTAGCCATTCCTGCCCCCAATCCCAGGCTTTCTGCGTGGATCATGCCTAGAGTTTGCCCCTCCGTAATCATAATCCTGAACCTCTATAAGAATCTTTCTGCTACGCCCCTGTATTCAGAGGATAAAAGGAATATGTTGATTAAGCTAATGAGCAAAGAAACCTAAACATAAATCTTCTTATATTTGTTGACATGATTTTATGGTTCAGCAGGTTGCTATATGATTCTTTCAACCATTACTATCTATAGCGAAGATGACAATTTTTTTGCTGATTCCATATCTCAAAATTAAATAATAACAGAGGACAATTGACAGACCTTTGTTGACCTTGCGGTAACAGCATCATTTTCGACAACTATAGTTTGGCCTGCATTAAGACAAAAGAACATATTCAGGTATGATATTAATGGCCTAGTAATAATTAATATATTGCAGAGAAGCAAGAGCGAATCTCATACCTGCAGATACATTGAAGAGAAGAATTAAAAGGATGATACTGAGTGCAAAAGTGTCTTTAGGCATATTGTTCTCTTCTACTGGTATGCTATTGCCTTGGGAGGATTCATGGGGACGAGATATCACACTTGTGCCCCTTTTATACATGGATGCTGGCTGAGACAGCTAAAAATCAAATACTCCCTCGGGATGGTATTAGAAGTCGTTTTGGACAAGGTTTGAGTCAAACATCGGGAATATAAATCATCAATAACTTTTAAATTGTTGAGTTTGTAAATGTAAAAATTATATGAGTAGATTTGTCTTAAAAAATACTTTGATAAAAGTATATATATATATCACATCTCCATAAATATTTTTATAATAATAAGAGGTCAAAGTTGTGTTTTGGAGACCGTGTCGCTGTCCTAAACGACTTCTAATACCATCCCGGAGGGAGTAAGTTGTAATATTAGGTATGTCCTACCAGTAATGATTCCTCTACAGGGTTATGATGAAACACATCATCCCACACCACAAAGTCAACTACATTTGGTACTTGGCAGAAGTTACTTTAGAAGTTGTACTGCCTTTCTAGTAACTAAGACCAAAGTAAACTGAAACCTATCATCTTTTAGTAGTTGATACGTATTCTGTGTCTTTTGTATTCTACTTTTCTGATTTGTACCAGACTATGAAATGATACCCTAGTCTTGGAATGGTACATAACATCGGGTATTATGCTTGTAGTTCTTTAGTCATGAATGCATGATTAGATTAACTTCTATGGATCTCTATTCTTTTATGAGCATTAAAGCATTTTCTGTGGTGAACTGATGATGATGATGATGCAGTGATGGTTACATGGCAGGCCTCTATACTAGTAATTGTTGTGGCAGGACTCTGCATCTTATCAGGATCACATTTAGCTATAATTTTTCAGTAGTTCAAAACTTGAAATACTATTATACAGCACAACCATTTTAACCAGTCAAAATTATATCAGATAAACAAAAAGAAGACCTGCTATCAGTATAAAATTGGAGCATCCATTTGAGAATCAAAATGTATCAGATAACCAAAATGTTGCTGTACTAGTATAATAACAGAGCATCTGAGTGACAATATATCAAATAACCAAAAGTGTATACAGTGCACCCACTATTGTATGGTAAATGGCTAAATGCATAGCAAAAGGATCTGGAATAATAAGTGAAGTGAGTGCACGCTGACTGCTAAGCCACAGTGTGTAAGAGGATAGTGGAGTGAGGGAACATAATGGAAATGGAGGGAACTGCAAGTGCAATAGTACCCCCCAATAATGCCCTTCCACCTTAATAAAAAAAAGTCCTGTCCATCAAAGAAAAAATTACTGGTTAGTTTTGGTTGTGGGGGTCCTGTTTAAGATCTTCCCTATGATTTGCTTCTTATAGGATTGACATATAGCATACATATTCTGTGGATTTGTCTTGTTGCGTGTCTAGGTTGTCTTTCTGCTATGTATCATATGCACCTTTTTATGGGAGATTTTATGACCTAACCATGCACATATCCACTGTGCAAATTAGGAAGCTTACGACCAAGATGCAGGTTTGTTGTTGGCCGCTCGTTATGTCATCCTAGGCAGCGAGCACCTCTATGAAGTTGACCATCTATTTGTTCACTTGTGAGATTTTGTGAGAGTAAAATGCAAGCAACAGGAAACCAATTTCAGAGTTGCACTTTACTATAGACTAGCCACTAGTTGTTTCACAGCCCAAGTGTGGATTTTTGACATTGGAAACCCCACTACCTTGTTGTCATGCTGTGTTACACCACGTACAAAGGTCGTCTTGAACAACATGACTGCACATGCAAAGAGGATATATCGTGACCTGAAAATGTCAGGATCATACCATATCTTCACAACATATGTGAGAATGGATAGGTGGCCGTGCAAGTATTTGACTTAGACTGACAAAGACTTTTATACCTGACAGCAGCTCTTATAGGAACATAAGAAGCTCCAAACTGAGTTGGGGGATGTGGCGCACGAGCTAATGATTGCACATTCTCATTGACTCTAGGCAAAAGCATGGTGATAATTGTGGTTGCTTAGTGCTTAGTTGTCCAAACTTGTTTCATACAGGAGGTGTCCGATTGTTCTTAACCACTCCACAGCACTAATAAGATTAGAATAGTCAAAAACACTATCAATTATTACTTATTTGTTCTTGCGATATGTTTGTCGCATTGAGGCAACTCCCTTTGTTATATGTTTATTATAGCACAACATTATTTGGGCAAAGCAACATATGTGTTTCTGAAGTTCAAAACAGTCTCCTGCCCTTGTTGCAAACTTTGGAATAGAGCAAGAGTATCATGTTATCTCCTAACTAAAAGTACTTTTAGTTTTAGATGCATACTTTTTTTAAGAATCCCTGTGAAAGGATACTTTCTGGACAGGTGTATTCCACCTGAATGCTGTATCTGAGCCTTTTCTGTCTTTGCTTAATGCTAAGACTGGGGCTGAGCCCTAAAACTCAAAAAAAGTGAAAGGTAAATTTCTAGTTCATGCAGCTCAGGCTGCATAAGGTAGATATGCTGGTAGCTTTTGTTGCCTTCAGGCAGTTCCCTGATGGTGATTGACTTTCTATCTCCTGTTTTTCTGATAGGGAGATAGCAGGATACTCATGTGTCACTGTTAATGCTGTCTTTGTGTTATTCTATTTTGGAATTTCTTTTCGTCACAAGAATCACTGGGTCCAGTGGAGCAAAGCTACATCACTAATGCACGACATCATGCTTATGGCTTCTAATTTGACATCATTACATTTATGCATGTGCAGGATTATAAAGCACAAGCTGGGGAGCCTCTCTGAGGGCTTAGTCATGTTGTAAACACTGCACTCTACAGTTGGGAGGAATCAAGAATTCTTTGAAATATATGTTGCGTAATCAAATGCTCGGAAAACTTGAAATCAAGGTGGTTGATGTCAGAAGTGTTGCCATAATCTTAGTATGAGTGCAATGCGAAGACAACAAAGCCTTTCTGTTTGGGCAGCTGTATTTGTTACTTCAGTGCTAACTGGAGATCATATTGCTTAAGCAAACATTGAGAACCATGTGAAAGCTGGCCCAGTAGCCATTCCTCATCAGGAGTTTTTGACAAACCTTACGGGCCATTTGGTCTTTGTTATTCTTCCCATTTGGTAGGAATCTATGCACTAAAGATTTGCTTCTCCTTTATGAAACAAGCATATCCCAAACTCAACTTTTGATATGCCCGACCAATAACGGGTGCACTCCTGTTCTGTCATGGGAAAGTTTGGAAGCATTGCATGATTCTTTTTCGGGCGTGGTGGCGGTGGGGTTGAAATTGTTTGCGTGCCCTTCCATCGACACCATGTCCCTGTGGGAGCAGGGGCGGAAACCATCGGATATGCGTGAAACCGATATGAATGTCATTATTTACCATGTTTTTGGTTGGATATGGATATGGATCTGATGTTCTAAGTACTAAAACAATTTGGATAGCATTTGGATATCCAATTAATTTTATTATAGTTTATAAGTGTCCATCTAATGTTTTTTTTTAAAAAAAACAAGATAACAAAATAAAAACTTACAGTACAATATATATAATTGGTTATATTATTTGAAATTAAAATAATCAGCTATACTCTGTATGAAATTAATTGTATAAAATCAATTAAGGTTTTTGTTTTAAATATCAATTAATGTTTGCTTCACGCTCTCCCACTTCCCAGGCAAGTAATCCTAGTCCCGAGGAAATAGTCTGGGAGCAGCTCCGGCGCCAATGCGAAACAGGCCCGCGGTGAGGACAATGGGCTACAATGGGCTGACGTTGTCAAGAGCGCCGACGACGGCCCGGCCCGTTTTCCATCGGCGTCGGATGTGCCAATTAATGTGTCGATTTGGTAAAGAAAGAAAAGCTGTTGATTTTCCGTTGGCCGCGAATTATTCATGTGCAAGGCAGGATCGATCGAATTCAGAACATAACGGATGTCATCTCAGGCACCACTGTATAGCCCAATTTTTGTTGGAACGACTTTGCGTCAAACGATTCTCCAAACAATAGCCATGTTTTTTTTCTCGGTCATGTAAAAGACCTGCGCGCATTTTCATTAAGAGAAGAAGCAGATCAACACAATACAGTACAAAAGAGTTTTCAAATAAGAATGAGTAAACCCCCCAATCAGTAGCCGACTATTCTCGCTACAAAACTTCCTAGTACTTCCCCGGGCCTGAATCCAAAGTTCGGCAGAGATCTGTCAAAAAAAAAAAAAAGTTCGGCAGAGAGTCTGGCATTCATAGCTCCCAGGCGACGAGGCAGAAGATGGAGTCTGCACCTCGCTTCTCTGATCTGGTCCAGGGCGCTCGCCATGTCTGCCACCAATCACAGATGTTTCCGACGGGCCACAACTGCCGTGAACCCTTAGATTCGAGCCGATTTCGAACCAAACCTATCGAGCGTAGGAGCAGGAGACGACAATATGGTCGATCGTCTCTGGTTCTTGATCGCAGAGCTAGCAGCTCTGGTTGCCACAAACGGTAGCCATGCAATTTATCAATCAAATAATAAGATACATATATATGTTACTAACCAAATACTACAGTACTTATTGGCAATATCAATAGGTTTGGTGGGATTCCTTGGTCTAAAGACTAAAGAAAAGAGGATTCGCTCTCCCGGACCTGGCACTCAGGCGTGGGCAAGCAAAACACAGGAGGCATCCGTGCCTCCATGTCGTTGTAGCGAGAGCAGATGAAGCTTGAGTGCCCGACAAGGCAAGCACAAGCACCACGGCCCGCGGTTGGACGTGGCGAACCCACAGCCGCATGTAGCAGCTGACCCCATCACGATCACGAGGGGAGGAGCTGCCGAGGCAGGATCCTCTCGCGTGCACCGGCCCTCGAGGCGCGAGCCCCATCAGCCGCGTCACCCTTCTCTTCCATTTTGGGTCTCGGACCCGTGATCCCGTCCCGTATCGAGGTCTCGCTCCAGCCAGAGGCGGACACCTGGACAGTCCCTGCCAGTGGCAACGCGTGTCCTCTCAACGTGGCACCCAGCGCTTGCCCATGCAGGACACGTATCCCCCAGCCACCGCTTTGCAGCTCGAGCGTATAAATTTGAACCGACCCAAGCAGCTCGTCATCACAGAGACCCAAAACATCTGCAATCTGCAAAGCTCTTTTAGTGCCAGTCCTGAAGTGAAGTATTCGAGCTCAGGGAGGAAGCTCACGCTTTCGTTCGATCCAATCCTTTAGCCAAAGTCCAGCGATGGCTTCTCGTCAGGCGCATCCTGCTAGCTACCACGCCGGCGAGACCAAGGCCCGTGCCGAGGTACGTGACGATCGAGTCGCCCGCCCGCGTGTTGCTCGATCATTCCATGGTCAAACTAACCATGTTTGCTGGTTGGTGCATTGCAGGAGAAGACGGGTCAAGTGATGATGGGAGCGGCGCAGGAGAAAGGTCGGGAGGCCAAGCACGAGGCGTCGTACGCCGCGGACCGCGCCATGGGGACGGGCCACGACGCCATGGAGGCGACCAGGGAGAAGGCGCGCGACGCCGCGGACCGGACCATGGGGGCGGGCCACGACGCCGGGGAGGCGACCAGGGACAGGGCGTACCGGGCCAGGACGCGGCCTCCGACGCCGCGGGGGCGCGCCACGGACAAGGCGCGCGCGGCGCCGCGGAGGCCACCAGGACGCGGCCGGGAACGCCGGGGACCGCGCCCGTGACGGCGCGCAGCAGACCGGGGCTACATCGCGCAGACGGCCGAGGTCGCTAAGCAGAAGGCGGCCGGCGCCGCGCAGTACGCCAAGGAGACCGTGGTCGTCGGCAAGGAGAAGACCGGCGCCCTCCTTCAGCAGGTGAGATCGATGCACTTGATGATAGTACTATAATCGTTATTAACTTCTCCATCGTTACCATTCCCAAAAAAAAAAAACTTCTCCATCGTTACTACTGCAAATTAAGAAGGGTTTTGGATCGATCTCAATTGTGTTCTTCGTTGGGCTGTGTACAGGCAGGGGAGAAGGTGAAGAACACGGCCGTGGGGGCCAAGGACACGGTTGTGAGCACGGCCGTTGGAGCCAAGGACACGGTTGTGAGCACGGCCGTGGGAGCCAAGGACGCGGTGATGAACTCGCTCGGCATGGCCGGCGAGAACAACGACGGCACCACCACCAATGCCGGCAAGGACACCAGCACCCGCAAGCCTGGCAGGGACTATTAGAACAAGACTGGTGGACACGGCAACCGAACTTTCAGTGTTTCTGTTTCAAAAAAGTTTCAGATCCCGTTTAGGTTCATAAGTTTAATTTTCCACTTCATTTCACTTAATAGGTTTGATTTCGACTTTTGGTGGTTCTGTGGTTTCAGGATAGGGGTCGTTTCACATTGTGCAAACTGACGCACTCTGTTTGCTTTGGTTTCACGATGATATATATGTGTAACAATAAAGTTGCAAACCTGTTTTATTTTAATTTTAGCAATGTGCATGTCTGATTCCTGCCTCGGATCCTGTTGGCTTCCTTTGCAACTGTGCATTTTGGTGAGTATCTACCTCCTCTCCTTTGTGCGACGGCACGACAAAAGCAAAATTACACAAATGACTGGTTGCCATATCCCAAAAACCATCTCTATTATGCTTTACTTCCATCAAGATTCCGACGAGCATACTCTGCTACAGTGCTACAAGAACACATCATAACACGATGGGAACATTGGGAAGTCAGTAAACATAAATTATTACAAAAAGCGCATGTACAGGAACTCAAATTAAAATCAAAGAGCTAATCGTGCGGCGGAAATTGGTTAACGAACCTAGGCGAGGAAGGACCAGTGCGGGACCATCTGGAGGATATACGATTGTGCATGCTTCTTCGTTGCACGAGAGGGCGTGTCATCACTGCCTGTTTTGTGTTCTGTTTTGCCGAGGATATGCACAACGGACTCGAATCATATACGTATTTCATTGTCAAAAGGCAAATGAATGTGGTATTAAGTACTCCCTCAATTTCAAGTTACAAGTCTTTAACTTTTTTTTTTTTTTGTCATCCATCGTTTATTTTGTTATATATCTAGATATATTTTTATGACTAGATACATATATATATAGTAAAATAGATGTACCAAAGAAAATCAAAATGACTTATAATTTAAAGGAAGTATTATTATAGCAAACAAGATTATTACCGTGTGTTTGATTACCGTAGCTTCGATGAGTGGACAAATTGTACTTTCATCAGCTCTTCATCTTTTGTCAAAGTTTATGTGTACCCATCGTGTAGCTAGTACTGTTCTTCAGAGGACCATTTTTAAGTTTAAACACTATCTACAGAAACAACATAGCACAAAATAACCCCAAGATTCTTAGAGCATCGAGAAACGAGACAACAGTGTCTGTGTCTCGATTCTCTTAAGCTATGCAGCCTTGATGATCTAAAGTAAACTTAAATCTGCATTCCAATTTCCACTTTTAGATACCTAAATTTTTGCTATATATATGCACCTAGACATACAACCAAAACCTCTTAAAATTTGGAATGAAGGGCCGGAGTTGTAATTAATTTGGAAAGCATGGCCATGTATGAAAGTTGAAAGCATGGCCTACCGAAACGGAACACCCACACGGTTACCTCCAACCCCTCCTGAATCAAAACGCACCTGACTTCCTTTCACGCACCTGACTCGCGAGCCTTGGTAAGCCAGGTGATCTCCAATGTACTGCAAAAGTGCACCCAATCGACACATATATTAAAGATGGTCCTTCCAATGTAAAAGTGCACCCAATGTACACCAACCTGAAACGGGACATGTGGCTTTGTTTAGTACTCCTTGCCCCTCCAATAAAAAAAATACAATTACATCACAATATCAAGTTAGAATGTCTTTAGTTTGCAATACTTATAATATCAAATAAGTATTATTAAATTTGCAATGAGATATATGTTTTTACCCATATACTATTTGCTTAAACTTTGGACACTTTGACCAATAATACATCTAGAATTATAATTTTTTCGGACATAAGAGGTAGTAACTGTCTAGAGTGATCTTGTGACACCAGATAGGCGGCCGTTTTTGTCGTGGTGGGAGTCATTTGGCACAAACTAAACATGGTGGGACTGATGCCTGCTTGATCTAGAGCCTGCTTAGTCTACTACTAGTTGTTACTCTGATTAAAGTTTGGATACGCTTTGGCTTAGATAAAGGCACAACAACAAAGAACATGTAACGCGTACGACTGCAACCTGCAACAGGGCCGTCCCGACGAAATTCTAGGCCTTATACGAAACTAAAAAAATGAGGCCTACCGGCGAAATTCCGCTGATGCAACAGTCACAGCAATGGTCTAAAGTCTCTATTCTTTGTTTTTTTCTTAAGCTTTTCCCAACCCGATTAAAATCTTTTTAGGCCGATTTGAAGGACATGGTTTCAATATTTCAACAATATTGTAGTAAGCATCTAGATGAAAGATTAGAACAACAAATCTTAGAGATCGACCAATTGCTCGCTATAGTTTGTTGTGAATGTGAATGAATGTTGAATTAAAAAAAAAAAAAATACAAATGATTAGTATTACCTTTAGGCCTCAGATGTGTTGATCGCCAGCCAAGCCAGTCGCCTGGGTGTTCTTCGCCGGCCCCCGGCCACCCATTAGGTCAGATACGTCCAGGAATCAAAACGATGGCAACCAAGAACTGAGATCGCACACACTACGCAGATGTACGGGAGACAAAACGATGCCGATGGCCAGGATCATTTTTTATTGGGTTATTAGCTTGCTATTGTTATTGGGCTAACTAGAGAGTATATACGTATATGGGTGAAGTGTATTTTGGAGGCCTGCATGATTTGGAGGCCGGGAGCGGTCGCTCACCCTGCACTCCCATGGGGACGGCCCTGCCTGCAATTCTGCAAAGTTGAAACAACCCTGTGGTCATCACAAGTCCGGAACCGCAGCAGAGTTGCCAAGGCAGATCACTGCATCTGCATGCAGGCGGGAGGGCAGTTTCAGAGGGCCGGGATCCGGCGGATTTGGCGGTCGAAAACACATAGATGAAAAAGCATTTGTGCTTTTCCATCCTTCCCCACACTGTGCAATTTCTGTTTTACTTTTGCAGGAACCAGCTGTACTTTTGCAGGGGCAGCTGTTGTTCCTGTTGCAGGACGATCGGCGATGGCATGGAATGCAATGCATTTTGATTTTGAACCTGTCTTTTTACTCCCCCCATACATATGCATACACACACGGTGAGGTCGGTTGTACATTATCGCAACCGAAACGTACTGTATTTGCATCGCATGTTCTCATCTTTTTGACCGAGTGTGCCAAATCCCTCCACCTTGTACAATCATGGAGTAAGTAATTTTTACAGAAGAACCAGATTGCAGAAGAGAAATATCAGCAGGGGGGCTTGGGTGGAACACAAACACGGACGTAAACCTACACGCTGGTACTGGCAGGTGGTACCCCACTGCTCCCACCCCAACTCCTCTCCTCCACTGCCCATCACATCTCAGCGCAGCACGCCAGCGTTCCAAACTGGAACGGAACTGGACGGGGTGAACTGGCCTTGATTCGATTCGATTATATAAAGACGACGCCCCAGACGCTACTAGTCCCACGCACATCCATTCCCGTTCGCCTCTGCCCTTTCTCTCGCTCCCATCCTCCATCTCCACTCGAGACCACCGATCCGAAGGCGCGCCGGCCGCGGCCATGTCGACGTCGTCCGCCCTCTGCCGCGCCGCTCTCCTCACCGCCGCTCCAAGCGGCGCTCGTGGCGGCGGTGTCCGTCGTTTCCCGGCGGCGGGGCGCAGGGCACCGGCCGGTGCTGCTGGCTTCCGTGGAGTCGTCGGCGGCTTCACCTTCACCTTGTCGACGACGATGGTGGTTCTGCGTGTTCGTTCGTTCGTTTGTTCTCGCGTTCTTCTTCGCTGTGTATACGTAGATCCTGTGCCGCATGCATGCGTGTTGTAGCTAGCTTGTTGCATCATCGTCGCTGGATTTGCTTCTGGCGGAGGGATCGGAGGCCAATCGATGTCGTCTGCTGCACTGGTCTGATGATCTCTGTGGATTTTATCGTCTTCTGTTGCGTTTCGTCAACCTATTTGTTATGCTAGTTCGTCGTTTGTTCTTCCGTTCTTCGCTGTAGATTTCTGTGCCGCGCGCATGCATGCGTGTGTTCTAGCTAGCTTGCTGTTGCATCATCGCTGGACCGTTGGTGGGAGGCCGATCGATGTCGTCGATCGATCTGGTTCGATGGCCTTTGTGGATTCTAACTACTATTCTCTTTTGCTTCTCTCGTCAACCTAGCTATTGGTTCATTTACTCCATCTCTCTGCAGTCTCACCGATTGATCGGGTTGCATGTTTTCTCTCCTGTTTCTAATTTACCTCTCATGCATCAAGCAGGCACCACCACCCAAGCCCAAGGTCGTCACCAAGCTGGCGTGCGCCAAGGCTACCGGGCCTTGGGGCGACTACCACGACTACCACAGCGATGAGAAAGTATGTCGTTGTTGATACTAACTATAGCTATCAGTTCTATTGCTATGTGTATTTGGTTTGGGTTCGTTCGATTTGATTTGATCCCCTTTTATTCTAACTATAATGCTGATTCATTCCGTGATCTGATGCGCTGCAGATGGTTGACGAGGTTTGTGCTAAACTCTCTGGGGAAATCGAGTATTTCCGCACCTTTGGAGATGAGGATGATGTATGTTGATACTACTAGCTAGCTTCTTCTATTGCTATATAAGTATTGGGTTGGGTTCGTCGTTTGATTTGATTTGCTGATCCCCGGCCTTCTTCGAATGATAATCCTCTCGATCTGATCTGATGCGCTGCTGCATGCAGGAGTTTGACAAGTATTATGCTGCTCTCTGCAAGCAAACTGAGGAGGCTATCACTGGCCGATTCATTCTTCTTCCTCTTGAGGTCCCTTTTGAGCTTTCCGAGGAGGAGAGCGCACTGCAGAACAAGCTCAAGGAGATCGCCGAGAGGTGCATGGACCTCCAGGCTGATGCCATGCGCCGCCTCCGCCCGGAACAAAGGCGCCCACTCTACCTGGTATGCGTACGTGTGTGATCTGCGTACTCGATCGATCTGCTGAAAATACTTTTGCTTCGTTTTGGTTCGATCTGATTCTAATTTTACCACGCATATGCACTTGTTCTTCTTCGATTCGATCTGCATGCTGTGACGTGACGACGGGGTTTGCTTGTGTTTGTGTGTGCAGGTGTTCCGGACTGCGCACTTGGCATTCACGTCCGTGAAGGTCAGAGCCATGGAGGGGCATGCCAACTTGGGGGTGTCATCGCTTCTCATCGTCCACAAGCTGGATGTGGTGCGCAAGATGGTCTCCAGAGCCTGCAGCGCCCCTCTCCCTCTCCACAGGGACAAGCAGGAGTTCTCCCTGCTCCCTCCCTTCGTCGAGGAGGCCATCGGCGGCCTTGGTGGCGTCGACAGCAACTCAGCTGTGAGATCCTAATCCTGTTATTACCATTTATTATCTTTTGTCATTCATTCGTTCATGTATATATAGTACCGATGCATAATTATGCAATGAAAGTGCTAGTGCTGAACGTTCTTCTCGTGATTCTTTGGTGATGATGCAGCAGGAGGTGGCGTTGGCATTCATCGAGTACACCTACAACACAGTCAAGTCTGACATTGATGAGATGATCACCGCCAGTACTGCTTCTTAGACCGACTTCATGCATGTCTACAGGAATCGTCATCGGGATCGACATCAACCACTCCGGCCAGCCTTATTACCAGTCCACCAGTGTTTCTAGGTGCTCTACTTTAGTAGCTATCCTTAGCTAGTCGTACCCCTAGTAGTACTTGTCACTCATGTTGGAGTTTCTACATGCTATGGCTATGCTATATGCTGTGTTTCGGGTTATCCAATAATGGACCAGTTTGCTCATCTTAGATCTGTTACTACTACTATTACTACTAGCTAGTGACTTTGGCCCTGCTTATTAGTTTGAAGCTGTATGGCTGCCTCATTTTCCTGCATCTATGATTACCGTATGCTGCGTATGGATGGATCAGTCATTATATATGTCACTTCATTCCGAGATTTGTGCAATTAATCATATCGTACCTTTGTTATCTGCAATGTTTGTCCATGATCGATCTATAGTAGTTCTTTTATGCTGGTCTAGCAGTTCGATTTTACTTGTCGTGCACCATTATTGGGTGCTTGCATTTGGTTCTTTGCTGCCCTGCCCGGCCTTGTCCAACCCCACAGGCCGGCTGTCCAAATTTATAGACCAAAATATGTACCTGTTTGATAAACTTTTGAGGGCTCCATGTATAATAAATTTGTATAGGAAATAGGATACAGTTTTTCTATGCGTATTGAGAAAAACGCACAGAAAAATTCATCGCGCAACTAACTAATTGATTTTCTAGTAGTGATGCATGAGAGGATTTATTGAAAAACGTTCAACATATATATAGAGAACGATATCCTGTATGTCTAACCGTTTTGCCAAGTCTCGGCCAATGATCCAAACTGAAAATACCACAAGTCCAAATCCATCCCCATCAGCTTAATTAGATGATCGTGTAGTTTAATGTAATGTACCTTGGTTGGTAGATGTACTAACCACACTTAGCACCCTTAAGGACACAACACCCTGTCAGGGACTATTAGAAGACTCTGGTGGACGACAAACTTTTGTTTCTGTTTCAAAAGTTTGAGATCCCTTTTAGGTTCAAAAGTTTACATTCATTTCACGTAGGTTTGATTTCGACTTGATTTTTCTGTGGTGGCTGCAACCTTTTCAGGACTGGGACAAGGGACAATTTTGACATTGTGCAAACTGACCCGCTCTGTGCTTTCTGACCCAATAGCGAGCCCAAGTATTGCCTTCTCTGACCCACCCAAGCCCAGTCCACATGCCCCTTGACTACTGGCCCAACTAGTAGTATTTCTGTTTCTTAGAAAAAAAAAAAAAAAAAAAAACTAGTTGTATTTCTATCAGGTTCCTAACACTTTGGAATCCCGATGATATGTATGTAATGTAATAATAAAGTTGTAAGACAACTACTCCCTCAGTCTCAAAATAACTATCGTTTTCACTTTTCGAGAAATAACTCGGATCAAATATATATTTAAAATATTAATATTTATATTATGTAATTAGTATCATTAGAAATATCTTTAAGTCTAGTTTTTTAGCAAATTTATTTAAAATAATAAAATATTGCACGTATCTTCTACAAATCGACTCAAACTTAAAGCATGAAAACCCAAAATGATACTTAATTTAGGACGGAGGAGTACTCCAATATTCCTTTTTAAAAATTTTTAAAAAATTATAACGGGTGATGGACAAAAATATTAGTACATTGATTGCTAATTAAATTAAATCATGTTTTGTATGTATAGGCCCCTGCTTGGGTCGACCCAGCATCCCAGCCCCCTTCATGCACCCAAAAGGTGAAAATGTTTACCCATCGTGAGCTGGAGCTGGTATCTCTTCTTTTGCTGAGGAGGACATCTGTGTTAGCATGTTCTCCATTGGCCACTTGAGGAATATCATTTTTGATAGACATGGTGAAGAAAAACAACAATAATAGAAGAATATAGTATAGAAAATTTTGATACATAGCTCTCAATCACATCTGAAGAATTTTCAAAGTATGAAATTGGTATTGCATAATAAGAAACAAAAAAATGTAGGTTCCAGTGATAAGTTATGAAACGATTGAAATTATTTAAACTCGTTTGATTTTGTTCCATGAATGTGAAAAAAGAACGCTCCCAGCACGTACGTGCCAGTGGCTCATATATCCGCCCACGATAAAAGCCGACGATCGAGGCCTCCAGCAGCTTTCCCCATTGGGTCCTTGCTAGGACAATGCATAGATCTCTTTTTCTCTCTCAAATTCTTTTCACAAAAATTCCCAAGTCCAAATCACTTGTGAAGGAAACCTTATATGTCGAAGGAAGAATTTTAGAAGGCTGAGAAAATGGTTTGAGGCCATGAACTAGACCAGGACAACGTATACAAGTCCGGTTCCTCTTCAGCCAATAGTGCCCTTTGAGTTAATCCAAAGAAACATATAAGTCAAAAGTGATTCACACTCTTTTTTTTCTACTACTGATGATTGAAAAAATGCTTCAGAGTTGAGCTTACGGGCCCGGAAATTTACCCAATGAAATTTTGATCTTTATTAGTAGGTATAGATAAATAGATAAGTATTTTAAAGATGGATGAGTTTTTTCTCCTAGGCCCTGCTTGGGTCGACCCATGCTCCTCAGCCCAAACTCATCTCCCCTGATCCCCTTCAATTCCCTGCCCGTTGTAAGCATTTCCGTGAAAACTGGAGGCCGGAGCTGTTCAATTCTTGGCGCGGTCCGGCGAAACTTTCCATTACGCACATCACCATTTTTTGTCCATTCCTCACCTGGCGAAACTTGACGCACGCAAATGTTCTGATCGGGCACAGATGGTGAGTTTTGGCCCAAACATTTGGTCTGGGTATGAAAAATAATAATTAAGAAAAAAAATAATTGATTAATTGGGATGCTTTGAGATTCATGAAATATTTAAAAAGAGGAATATTGGAGCAGTTCACTTTACACGAAATTATCGGAGCACACAGACGATGCTATAACAAATAACTTAAAAACAGGCTGACAAGTCACCGAGATTTATAGACGTCCTATAAGTCCTGAATATCAAAGAATGGCCGAAGTTGAACACACGAAACTGGCATATGCCTTGCATATGCAAACTAAACATGATTTTTCTTAATATCTGCTCGATCCAGGAACCAGCATCCGTTGACTGTTCTCCCCAAAACCATCTTTATGCTTTAGTTACCTCCATCCATCAAGTTTCCGACGAGCATAGTCTTGTGCTACAAGAACAGATAACACAATGGTGAGTCAATAAATAAATCATTACAAACAGCATAGACAGGAACTCAAATGGTTAACGAACCTAGGAACATCTGGAGAATATACAATTGTGCATGCTTCATTCCATGAGAAAGTGTGTCCACCACTGCCTGTTTTGTATTTTGTTTTTGTTGAGGATATGCACAGCGATAAGAATCATATATATTTCATTGTAAAAAAAGAAGCAAATGAATGTAGTAGCAAACCAAAGATTATTACCGAGTGTTTGATTCCCGTAGCGTCTGTTGACTGGATAAATTGTTCTTTCAACATCTTCATTTCCTTGTCAAACTTACGTGAATGTATATCCATCGTGTTACTAATACTGTTTTTCAGAGGACCATCTTTGAGCTTGAACACTATCTTCTGAAACAAAGTATCACAAAATACCCCCAAGCCTCTTAGAGCATCGAGAAACAAGATAACAGTGTCCGTCTTGATACTCTTAAGGTATGCAGCCTTGGCGACGTGGCAAAAGATAGGCGCACACGTTCTAATCACCTGTAGTTTTTAGATCATTACAGATTCAGACTAATATGTTCGCTATATATGCAATTTGTATATTTGATGAAAAGCATGAAGAACTTAAAAGAGAAAATTAAATTACCGGGTCTGCTGTATGTTGGTCAAATAAGTGAATCGTACCATGGTCTAAACTCTCAACATATGTACGATCCTGGGTTGGAGATTGTTGTAATTACACAAGTAAAACGGTAAGTAAAAAGTCAACTACTAGCTAAAGATGAAGAGTGCGCGCATACCATGACCATTGAAGCTAAATCTAGAGCCTCTCGTGCTTCTGCACATACATACAGGGCCAGTACCTTGTCGTTCGCGTCCTACATTTGGCCAAGAAAAGATGGAAAAGAAAGGTAAACAAAACTGATCGGATGAACCAACACAAGTGCACATGAATGAAAAAGACACATTGATCAATTTAACTAGCTCAGCTTACATATACCAATGGTTTTTGTTGTTCGAATATGGAAAAGATTTTGCGTATAATTGTAATTAGAAGACTTCAGACGAACTAATGGTCAATTTATGGTCTGTTCTATTTATCTTCACGTATAAATCAGAATACGCCATTCTATTATAAATTGGTTTGGAGATTAAAAATTCCTTTAAAAGTCGAGATTTTCTTTAGTATCTCAGGTAGGGGTTAATTTTAAAGAAGGACAACCTAACTAATAGCAAGTATGCATCTTTTATACAAGCTATTTTCAAAGGGAACATGATCGTTGGAGTCATTGTCATTAGCAAGCACAAAATTAGAGATTTCATGTTGGAGTTGTTCGTCTGTCACGAATCAATAGTTAATAGTACACTATATATCATGTAGAATTTGTCTTATGTGTTCCTTTGGTTCAGCAATGTCACTAAAACTACGCAATAATATAGACATTATGTGCAGACATTACAAAGGCGGCAAGGTATATATACTACTGCAGGGAACCGCAAGCATAGATCCTATAATATCTCCACTTTTATTCCAATATTTTTAAGTAGGGTAAAATACATTTTCGACCTCCAAGTTTCGTGTCAATTTGATATTTCAATATCAAAACGAAACATGTTCTAAAATAATAAAAAATATATATAGCTTCATCTCTTCAAGATCAAGATTAACCTCTTTTTAAACAAAATATGAACTATTCTATGTTCTAAAATTAATAAAAATATAGATTGGTCTTTATAAAAAAATCAAAATTAATCTCTTTTAGATAAAATATGAAATTAGTACCAACTTTTTCTAAAAATATTTACTACCTATTAATGATATATATATCGTTATTTGGATTTGGTCTATTTTGTTCATATTGCTTTTTTTGCCGGTAATCATGCTCACTATGTATTTAAAGAAAATAAGATCTAGATAATATAACAACATATTGATGAGTTATAATTAACCCTGAAAGTGGTTTGACATTTTTCTGACTTTAAAAATAAATTAATCATCAATTTTTAAAGGTCCAACAATTTATTATTATTAGTTAGAAAAATAGAAAAATATCTTTAAAACAAGTTAGATGACCAAATTTCTGACAATTAGAGGGATGTTTATTATCCGATGTTATTGCTTAAGATTGAAATAAAACTAACATGCAATTTAGAGATCGAAAATGTACTTTGTTGATTTAATGGTAGTTCTCTACTGTTGTCATGGTGTTCAGTCTGAATATTCATTCACAGTATATTACATTATTTGTCATACATTCATCACAACTATATAGAATAGAAAAGTCATTTTAAAAAGGAAGTAAATCAATTAGATATGTAGTGAATTTTACTAGCACCGAACCATATATATGGTTTGCTTTGACTTTGAGGATAAAAAGTTCAAACAGGTTGTTGTCATAATAGAAATAAGATTATTGACCTTTTCCTGGGAAGAGATCCTCATGTAGTTTAAAATTTCGTCCTTCTCGATTGGGAACATATCGGGGGCTTCGCGCTTGAGACACAAAAGTTACACATTAGTTAGAACTAAAATGATCATATCAAACAAAAAAAAGAGGTCAATAATACTGATAGCAAGACACCGTCTTCAATCTATTGCGAGTATGTGTAACAGATTATCTCCATCAGTCCATCTTATTTTATGTTCTCATATCTAGTTTTCTGCACCTCTAGCACATCCTTATCAGGGCACCACAATGGTCACAGCTAATTATTAGATCTAAGCCAATGTATCCAATAGTACTAAATTTAGCTTTTAGCATGGATGGACACATATGACACACTTGCACATAATGTTGAAATGAGTGCAGGAGCTTAGCTCTTGATTAAAATCTAGCCTTTCTCTCTTCTCCATTAAAATATTTTTTTTTAAAAAAAAAATACTTAGAGCTAGTTTAAAAGCCAATTATTGAACTTGCCCTTAATTGTTATTAATATCGGTGAATGTACAATTAAAATAGAAATATAGTTCTAGAACATGTCTAACCAATGTCTCCAATTGTTGAACTTTCCCTTAAACAAATGGATAGTAAAATGTTTCTAGAACATGTCTTGTCCAAAAGTTTAAGTACTTGTGACTATAGAAAGTACTTCATCCCCTTTCAAATTGGAAGTTGTTTCGTCATTTCTAGATGTATATAGTTTTTTGACATGTACCTAAACATACATTATGTCAAAATACATAATAAATACATAATAAAAACTATATAACTAGAAAACCAAAACAATTTATAATTTCAAATAGATGGAGTAATAAGTTAGACTTCTCGTAGTCCCTTTGAGACACACACTACTACACAAGGGACTTCTATTTCGGAGGCCATTTTCGTGGTTACTCTCGGTACTTTTTGCGCCCTGGAGTAAAAGGGGCTTTACTCTAGGTTGGAGTCTCCAACTGCGAGTAGATCCCCCGCCGCAGCCCGGCCATCATCACCACACGGGTTTGGGACCTCTACTCGGGTTGGAGTCTTCAACCGGGAGTAAAGGCACACACACATGTCAACCTTTACTCCAGGTTGTCAATTCAAACCGGGAGTAGAAGTCTACTCCCGGGTGGCAAAAAGATGTAGTGATGACACTTTAATATGTAACTAAGACATGAAATATTTGTGGACTTGAGTTGTGTAATCGAGACTAATATATTTGTGGACTTGAGTTATGTAATCAAGACTAATATATTTGTGGACTTGAGTAATATATGTGTACTTTAATTATATTTGTGTAATATATGTGAACATTAATTATTAGTTAATATGTGTATAATACTTGTATATGTAATTTGAAACAAAACAATCATTAATTAAAATGAAATAAAAAAAGAAATCATGAATTAATTAAAATCAAACAAATCAGGAATTCAAATGAAAAGAAAAAAAAAAAAGATAAAAAACAATCTTTACTCCGGGTTGGAAGCACCAATAGGGAGTAAAGTTCCCTCGACACCGCCACGTGCGGCGGAGAGTTTTACTCGGTTTGGTGTTTCCAACGCTGAGGAGTAAAGGTGCACCTCTATTCCAGTTCCAAACCCTTTACTCCCAACCCGTATTCGGGTAGCATAACTTGGAGTAGAGGGGTGTGGAACCTGGAATAAAGCCCTATCCTGCACTAGTGACGTGACGAAGTAGGGACTATCCAGGTTTAAAATATTATTATATTGACAATCAATTTTTTTACAATAAATAAAAAGAAAAACGAGAAAATACCTGTACTAAATCAAATTCCTTATTTTTTTTGCTCAAGTTCTGAAAAGTATACTAGCGCTAACACCTAGGACTACAATATAAATACACTATCGAGACATATTTCATGGTTAAATTCAGACAAATTAATTTGTTTAGATACACATATATATAAAAGCTTGTTTGGTTCCCTAAATGGACTAGTGACTAGGGACTAATTTTTAGCCGTTCCTAAATTACCAAACACCAAACAGGACTAAGACCTCAACTATTTTAATAAACTTTTAGGAGAGACTAGAGACTAATTTTTAGTCACATCTAGTCCCTAGTCTATGGAAAACAGGGTCTAAAAAGTTCGATGTAGAACACATCTAAATCTGAAGTGACCACACTTGTTGAGATGCTAAACTATTGAACGACGGAGATCATGCGAACAGAACATACCGGGAGCCATGTAGCACAAAACGCCTTACGGAACTGGCGCATCAACAGGATTACGGGGATGTCATACGAGTTCGGATAGATCAAGTCGACAAAGGGAATTTCTGTGCTTTCTGCCTGAATAGTAAGTAAGAAACATATACAGTCCAATCAGAAGGTGCTTTATTGCGCAGCAAAGATCGAGTCCTAGGGCTTACCGCGTCGTGTTGGTCGTCACCTCGTTCCGGCTTCGGCAGCCGATGCGGCTCCAGCCCGTGATCGCGATCGGCAGCCTTCGGGCACCGTAAGTGTGACGCACGCGTGTGAGCCTGAATCCTGATCGGCAGCGGCGAGGGACCTTGCCGGCCCAGCGAATGGATGCTGCTAGCCGGCCTCGCGCTATGCGACGCAACGGCGACGCGCGAGGGAGGAAACCCGGATGCGCATATCGGGAGCGCTGCCATGTGCGCGTAAACGAGGAGTTTTGGAGGGCGCCACCTTTTCCTTCTTGGAGAACCGTACGGTACCCTAACTTGGCATATATAAGTCTTCAAAAAAAAAAAAAAACTTGGCATATATACTTAGACAAATTTAGACAAAAAGCCTCTGAATAGTAGGTTTTGATATTTTTTTCAAAACCTTTTAGAAATACAACTTAAAGTACGTAAGGAAGGGGTACCTAAAGTGCTCAAAAAATCTTGATATTTTGTAGATTGGTAGAGTGAATAACAAGGATGATAATGGCATAGAACATGCTATTTTAAAAAACTGAACTATTGCATTTCAAAATTGGTCAAACTTATATACTCTATGATTTTTAGGGTAGTCAAATAACAATAAAAATCTCCAAAAAAATCATATTTGTGCATCATTTGCTAGTTAATTTTGATATCTTTGTTCAACACATATAACATGGGGAAAAAGTATCGAGATTTCTAGAGTTCTCTAGGTACCTCTTTCTTGCTTTTTAAGTTGGATCTCTAAAAAAGTTTGGAAAATATCGAAAGTTAATGTTTAGAGGCCTATAGTGTACCACTTAACAAGTTTAGGGACTGAACGCTGGGACTGGTGCGTCCGGTGTGGCGTGTCCAGTGGGAGTTGGTGCATGACTCGCACCAGACGCACGAGGTGCGGTGCACCTGACGTGTTCAGTGTCGAGATCGTCATCACGAAGTTGGCAGCTGTAAGGTCCTAGATGGCTAGAGGGGGGGGTGAATAGCCTATAAAAATTTTCTACAAGCTCAATTAACAAACCGATTAGTATAACAAAAGGCGTAAAAACGCGGTTTGCACTAGCTCTATTGTCTTGCAAGCCTCTAGTGACAATTCTAGCAAATTGCTATGATCTCTAAGTCAATCAAAGGCTATGTCACTACTCTAACTAGTGAGTAATCCTAATATGGTCCTTATGCTAGCAAGAACAACCTACACAAGCAAGTGCTAGCTCTCTACTCAAGGTAATCTAGAAAGGTAATGCAAGAGTGAGAGGCTTGTTATACCGACGTGTAGAGGATGTCAACCACTCACCGGGAAGAAGAAAAGCTATCAATCACACGAAGGTGATGATCCACACACCGAGACAATGAACAAGTCGATTTGTTCACCCGGAGTTCACTTGTACACCAACAAGCTAGTCTCCGGTTGTGCCGACCAACACAAGGATGGTGTTTGAGCTAGACGGTGCCCTTGCTAGCCTCAACACACCACTCACAAGTGAGGTACCCAAGACACGAGCAATGTATTCCTTGCACTTTGTCTTCCCGACGAGGAGTGCGTGATCCTCTCACAATTTCGCCCGGAGGTGGCCAAGAAACAATCTCCTTTTCTTGCCAACAACTCCACCAAATCATCAAGCCGGCTAGGAGTGGTGTCTCCAAGAGAAACAAGAAACCCACCGGCTCACAACGATCTCCAAGTGCCTCTAGATGCAAGAACTCGATGCAAATGCACTTGGATCAACTCTTCTCTCAAGAATGAAGCTCAAATAAAGAATGAGAGAGGAGAAGGCTTGCTTGCTTGCTCTAGCTTGTTAGGAATGATTCAAATGACCAAGAGAGAGAGCAAGAGGCAGCCAAGGGGGTATAAATTGTAACACCCCTGGTGTTACTATTACTAAAAACGTGACATGTCATCATGATCATTGCAAAGCATGCATGTTTAACCCACCATGTCTTGCATTGAACTTAAATGAGTTTATTTTATGTTTGGTTTCGTCGTCGGTCGAAAAGACGCGGAAAGAATCAGATTCCGGAAGTTACCCCTCTTGTCGGAAACCCTGATTTGAAACCCTAGTTTGTCCCCTTTTCTTTTATTCAAAATTTATCAAGAATTTGAGGGTGGTCACAAAAGTGAAATGGTAGAGTTTTTAAAGTTGAACATTTTGGGTATTTTGAGTTTTCAAAGTTTAGTTCAAAAATTTAAAGAAATTTTGAATTCGACAAAACCCTATTTACCCCCTTTTCTTTATTTTAAAATCTAAGCAAAATTTGACAAAACTTCCAAAAGCTAGTTTGTAGATCTTGTTGAGATCAACAAAAGATATGTACAAAGTTTTTTAAGTTTCTATATAATTTTAAAAGTAATTTTGAATTCAAATTTCTTACTTTTTGATCCCATTTCAAAAAGTTCAATTTCGAGGCCGAATTTGAAAATGTCCCAATTATGAAATTTGTAGATCTTGAAATTTTAAGCAAACTTTGTTTTTGGAGATTTTTGAGTTCAGTTCAAATTTTGAGAGTAATTTGACAAATTGGAAGTTAGGGTTTCTACGCAACAAGAACCCGACGTCTCACCGGCCGCCCGCCGCCAAGGCGTCAAGCTTCAAGGCCGCCGTCCATCGCCGCGCCTTCCAGCACCCGGCCATCCGAGGAGCTTCGCGGCGTCGTTGTTCTCTGTCCAACCTCCCGCTCCTATAAATAGGCATTTGTCGCCGTCGGTCTTCTTCTTTTCTTCATTTCCGCGCGCGGCCGAGGCCAACCTCCGCCCGCCGCCCGAGTCGTTCGCCGCCGTCGGGCATCCCCTCGCCGTCCAAGCTAGCCAGCAGTGTCGCAACTCTCTTTCGCGTCGTTTGAGCCAAGAATCTCAATCTAGTATCGCGCATAGCGCCGCCGCAAGCCCGTCTTCCTCACCGCCGATCCGGCGCCGCCCGCTGGCTCGCCGTCGGTTTTCTTCTTCTCCGGTGAGCTTTGAGCTGCCCATCTTCATGTTTTAGTCATAAATCGAAGCCGTAGTTATGGTTGCGTCGTTGGTTGCTCCAGCCAAAGCCTCGGCGTGCATAGACGCGGACCTCGCCCGCCGGGAACCGCCGCCATTGCCACCGTCGTCGACCTAGCTCCGCCACGCCCCCGTCTCGAACCAACTTCCGTTCTAGCATCGCGGTGAGCTCCTGGCCGCCCTCCTTCTTTCCTTTTTTCATTTGGTCCACTTCCGACGCCGAACGCCGCCGCGCGCCGTCTTGTGAGCGCCGTAGCGTCGACGCCGGGCGAGCCCGCCTCGGCCAGGGCCAAGCACCAACGATAACGAGCCCCAACGCATCGTTTCAAATGGGCCTACCCAACATCGTTCTATTGGGCCAAGTCCGTTATCGTTCATATAAACCGATCGGCCGTGAACAGTATTGGGCCATGAATAGTACTGGGCCGTGCACAGTGTCGGGCCAGATTCAACCCGAAACCCTTTTTCATTTATGAAATGTTTTATTCAATTTCATTTATTTGAATAGTGTCTGATTTTCCAAATTTCATATAAATTCAAATATGGGTTCTAAAATCATGAAAATTTTTGTGTAGCCTTCCCATCATATTTACTATCTAGGAAAATTATGAAACTTGAATTTTTAATAATTTGGGCATGATTTAAAAATACAAATTTTAATTGAAAAATGCATCTTCCTTGATTTTTAATAATTATTCTATTTATCCAAAAATCATGAAAATTATTTTGACACTGTTTTATGACATGATCTACCTGTACAAAAATTTTGGGCTTGTTTAAAGAAAGTTAAAATATTTATTATTTTATGCTCTATTATTTCATGTGTTAAATAAATTGTTTAATGTTTTGTAACCTAGGGTTTTGGGTAAATTTTGGGTTGTTTAGTGAACCTTAAAACATACCACTATCAAATGGTCCTTGAGAACTCCTTAGGCAATGGTGATGATATCTCGTAGAGTAGTTCAACAAGTTGGTTTTGTTGGATTGCAACTTTATCGTGAAGGAAAGTTGTACTCAAGTGTTTATCGTTTCATGTACTCTCGCGCATCATGTTTATATACACGGCATCATGTAAAGCATATATTATTCTTTCGTATAGTGAACGAAGGTGATCGAGAGATCGTCGATCAAGCTTCCGAAGAGGGTTTTCTTGTTGATCCGAGTTCGGATTATTGTGATCCATCGTCAGAGTCGGGTTATTTCGTCAACCAAGGCAAGCCCCGGTTCATTTAAACATTCCTTGTGTTTTTACAAAACTTTATATCACCTTTGCTTTATTTACTGCATTAGGTGATAGAAGTTGTGTGATAACCTAATTGATGCATTACCATTCCTTGGTTATTTCGATATCTACCTTGATAGCCCGTTTTGGTAAAATGCTTAGCCATGCTAAATTAGTTAGACTTTTGAGTCAAAATGTGACAAGTCTCTTATGATAGCCCGAATGGGCGGTTGTTGAGAAAGGATGCTATGTTATGAAACCATATTGGAATATGGTGTTTAACTTGAGACCGGTCGGGTAATTTGCACCGAGAATGGAGTCTCGGTGTAGTATTTCCGGCTTGTCGATTAAGGACCGTTCGTTGTAGGCAATGTGGACCGAGACTTTGGAACGCAAATCGCGCTGAGGTCGACCAATGGCACGCCTCGCTCGGGCGTCGCCCGGGACGGTCGAAACTAGTATCGATCACATACTCCGGTAAGCCCGATCTCGGGGTGTCAAATCGAAACGCATAAAACGCAAGACTTTGGGAGTGGAGAGATGGCGGGAGTAGCGTGTACACTCGTGGGTTAAAGTCCGGATGCCACGTGGGTTAGATTCCCGGGTGTGAGGTGTGTGCGGTTTCTCGGGTGGCGTGGGACGCGGTTCCGTTTTTGAGTATCCAAGAAAGGGTTGATATATGCAAGCTTAAGTGCTACATATTTCGTGTGGTAAGAACTCCCAATTTGGGTTAATGGATTTCGAAATCGCCGTGCTTCTCGGACATGGAGACTCGGTTTCCCCTTACATCGTAGATTAATTATGAAAACTATGAAATGATGGAATATCCAAGAAGTGTGTGCTCTAGTGTAAGATCACCTAGAGTAGGTGAGGAACTAAATTGGGATTAAAATATTGAAAGTAAGGACTCCCTACTAGTAAGCTTTTTCGCAAAAAGAGTCCTTGATTCTTGCTAAAAGCCTTACCTTGAATCCTATTAGACCAAGCATTCCCGGGTCTTCTCCTATTTTCATTAGTCGGGTAAGTCTTGTTGAGTACTCCGTACTCAGGGTTTGTTAACCCATGTTGCGGGACCGTGTAGTCATGTCTCAAGACTGGACCTTGTTGTATGACGATCCATCAAGAGGATAGTGACGATGAGTGAGAAGTGAGACCCGTGGGCGTGGTCATTAGTGTAAGATATGTAAGAAACCTTCGCTACTCCTACATATATATATTGTAAAACTTGTTTTAGATAAATGGTTGTAAAATTATTGTAATATAAGTCTTCCATTTGTTTTACTCGATTATGTATGAAAAACTGTTGTAATACCGCAATGACCTCGTGAACGGATCCCGGTTGGAATAGTTAATAGTACTTTTCGGGTTATGGGTGCACATATGTGGCTATTAAAGGTCGTCGCACCGATATAACAAGTACATGTGGGACCTATAATTTGGAAGGTCCCGTTACATAAATACCCCTCACCACGAAATGTGGCCGTTGGGAGGAAACCCACGGTTTACGCAGCCGATCGGACAAGACCGACCGGACTCACCGGTGAGTCCGGTCGGTGGGTCCGGTCACAACCGACAACCCCGAGCAATGGATCGAACCCCGGCCTGACCGGTCCGGTCAGCGTCCGGTCGTGCTTCGGCCAAGACCGAAGCATCCGGTCGATGCGCCGGCCCGACTCGGCGAAAACCCCGTTTACACCCTCTTATCGAATTCTGACCGGACCCACCGACCGCAAGCGCCCGGTCGGATTTTGCGACTTTCGATCATTGCGTCCGATCACGTTCGAAGCGCGAAAATTCGTTCGTCGTCGTTCCTTCGCCTTTGCTCCAAACCGACTTTCGTCACTTGTTTCTTGTTGCCCGACACGTCGAAGAACACCTCGACACCATGTGTTAGCATTTTCGAAAACATTTTCGATTACAAGTGCGGAGTTAGCTCTTTAGGTTAGAATGCATGCATATGAATTTTGAACCTAAAGGCACATGAGGACCGATATGTACGATAAGTTTCCCTCTTTATATACGGCTTATCGATCCTATAATCACCCACACCCTCTATGGTGTCTTGGGTGTGAAATCAAAAGCCCTATGGTTATACCTTTTGCCTTGGGGACAATTGATCTCGAAACTCCACCGAAGTTGCATGCTTGATCATCTTTTGGATTACCTCGATCCATCCTCCATGATCACAAAGCACCAACTCCGGCACGACCAATCTCCAATCTAATCAAACACTTAGCATCGAGAGATTAGTCCTTAGGTGTCACTAATTATCCAAAACCAAACAAGAGATCTTCAGCAGCGTCCAGTGCAAAGATAGTGCCTTTAATTAGAAGCCAAGATTCATCTTTTTTGCAAATGTCCCAACACCAATAAGGTGTGTTCGCATTTTCACAATCATTTTTTAAAAGGATTTTCTCTTGCTCTCACAACTCCACTCGATCCTAGCAACATTGCAATGTTAGATCGCTCAAGTGCACTAGACGACCGACAAGTTTGCCCCCTCTAGATAGTACGGCCATCTATATCCTAAACCCGGTCATAAACTTCTCTAAGCACCTATGACCGGCGAAATGAAATGCCCTAGGTTATATCTTTGCCTTGCGCATTTTCATTCCACTCCGTGTCCTCTAATTGTCGATGCAATATATGCATCAATATGATCAAGAATGATATGATCCATTTCATATGATCACACATGACCCTATTGGTACATCGATCTTGACCTCACTTGCTCTTCATTGTTGCGTCGATCCATCGGCGCCAAGTCTTATCCAAGCTTCACCGCCTCACGGTCCATCACGCTTGCAACCAGTCCATCAAGTCAAGCCTCATCTTGATCTTCTCCACATTGGCCTCATGACTCAACGTCATGTCTCATATGCAATAAAACTTCTTCATTGCATCATCACATGTGAACTAATCTCCTCGGTATTTTCTCAATCATATATTATTAGTGCACTTAATGTTGTCATTCAATTATCAAAAATAACAAAGACCTTTCACCATGGTGTTTGTGTGTCCAGCGTGGCGATATCCTCATCACCGCCACAATCAAGTTGCTCTCCCGTTGTGGAAGCACAGGTCATGAGTTTGAACGCTGCTCCACTCGTGATTTCCACCAAGATTTTCTCCTAGTTTTACATTTCTCCCGTGGATATGAGCCACAATAGTCAAGTGACGTGCCTGTGATGTTCGGAGTCTCTTGATCTAGGTATAGTTGTAGCTAGGCTTATACAGGGTGTGTGTGTGAGGTGTTCGCGTGTGGATGCTCGAAGGTTCATCTTCATCTCGTGTCTTGTGCCACACACTGCGTTCACGCGGTCAGCTATCGCCACGGCCCCGTTGTTGTCGAGTTGTCCTCGTGATTTCATCCGGCATCTATGTGAATTTGTAATGTTGGTGAGATTCGATCTTGTTCTTTGGCTTCTTTTAAAAAAAAATCATGTGTACTTCAATTGCTAGTTGCTTAGGGCTAAAATTATAGAATCATCTATCATGGAGCGAGGTGGAGGATTTTACTCAACATCAGAGTCGATCCAAATTGATCTTTTTTTCTACTCCCTCTGTCCAATAAATAATTGTACATTTAGGTTTGGACACGAAAACCAAGGCAATGCCAAAATGATGAAACTACCCCTCTTAAACCACCTCTGTAGTTTGCAGAGCCAGGGAAACGGATGAGCTGCTGGCCTCGGCGTGACCAAATGAATGGTCTAGAGCATTCCACGTACTCCTGGCACTTTCCCTTTTTCTCTTTGGTGCATTTTTTAATTCGTTGTTGATGGCTTGCAGGTGCTGCACTGTCAGCTTTAGCCTCCTACGGACTCCATAGTGACCTCCGAAAAAATTTGAATCGTAGACGTACATATATTTGTTGGACGGAGGGAGTATATTCGTATCATGTGAGTAATCCAAAATGGCTTGTGTTGAAACTATTATCATGCAGCGAGGTGTGAGTCTATCACTAGACTTTAGAGGGAACCAAGAAGGCCTTAAATTTAAAATTGCTTGGCTTTTCTTATAACTGAGAATTGATATTTGTTTTGCGAGGAGATGCATATATTGTACTGATTAGTGGGGGAACTTGTACGACATGATGTGAGGCGCTTGCGATACCCTTCTGGTAAAAAAAACGCCTAACTCCTACGTCCTGAGCGCACAGTGGCAGAAACTACTGAACCAACAAAAGCGGCCTACAAAAGTGAACATTTTGACAAAAGCGGCCCACAATAAATTAGAATCAGCTTGGATTATAAGCATGGTATAATATTCATAATATTTTTCTTTCTTAACAAACCAGCATTAGCCGGCTATACACTGCAAACCATAGATCTCTACGACTACACACTGCAGGTGCATTATAAGTCGGTACTCTTGCTCGTGGATGGGTTTAGGAAGAGAACCACAGTTCGGTGTGCACGTGCGATCGAAGCTGCTATTGTAATTTGTAGTAGGTACAGAAGGCAAATGCACCCTAAAAATTGTGAACCTATATTTTGAACTGTCAGGACGTTGACTATGGTGATGTTCCATATCGACATATTGTTTTCATAATTTTTTATCTATCTAGTATGTGGGTCTTCCATATCGAACCGTGATGTGTTAACATCCTAAAAGCCATCCCTATATTTTTGAACTGTATGTCGTTTTAACTATTTATAGATTTCAATTTGTAAATATTTTCGATTAAATCTTTGAATTTAACATCTATTATGTTATTTAGTGCATGTGTCACTTGCCAAGGGAGGCCGGTCCAAAGGGGCCCCTTTGGGCGTGTGCACGCACAAGACCAGGGCTGGCCGGCCGCCGCCCGCCTTCCGTCGTCTCCATGTCATCAGCTTCATCATTAAATAATAGATATTTAGAAAATAAATATAGGAATAAAATAAGAAATAAAGTCAGAGATTTCTTTAGATGCAAGTCTCCCCGGACTATAAATACAAGAGACTTGTAATCAGTTGGAAACAATCAGAAAAATTGAAGGGGTAACTCCCAACAGCCTGTCTCGGCTCTCTCTCTCTCCCTCTCCAACCCTAGCGCGCCGCGCCCTTTCCCACGCCGCCGCCTGTGCCGCCGCACGCCGCTACCACGCCGCTCGCCGCCGCCTCGCCGTCCGCCGATCGTCATCACCACCGCCCTAACGCCGCTGATCGCCGCCCCCAAGCCGCCGCCGCCGCCGCCGCCCGCCTTGTCACCGCCACCCTCCTCAAGCGGTTTGTGACATTATGCATGACGAATTTTTATGTTGCAAGAAAATATAATTCTTATCGGAATTACTAAATATTACCGAATTCCATGGAACAGGCACAATGTATACTTAGATGAGTACGAATTGCCTTTTTTATATACGGTTCTGAGAGGCGGAAAAAAAGATCAAGACATCGTGAGCGTTGATGTACCAATTAAACATGTGCTACTCATCATTCTGGTAAAAAAAAAGGATAATAAATTCGTATCTTATGATTTTCTTGGATCATGGCACTTGAAAACGTGTTTGCTGCAGTGCTCATCAACTGGTAATGGTTTTTCTACTAAAAAAAAAAAAAAAAACGGTAGGTGGTTTTGATTTTTATTTATTTATTTATTTATTTTTGAAAACGTGCATTTCACGTTCTTCGATAGGTGGAAGTGAGAAGTTTTACACGTTCTAAGGACAGTAAGAGGCTGTTGAAATATTAGGCAATTTCGGATTAATTCCATAAAATAAATCATGATTAATAGATCTACTAGATAAAACATGTTAAGCATACTAGCATAGCATGAACACATAACACCGATTATAGCATAGCATAAATGCATATCATAAATCATGGCAACGGTGTGAACATAACTAGTACACGGATAGATTAGATAGATAGCATAGCATGATCATAGCAACGGTGTAAGCACAACTAGCACACCGGATAGATTGGATAGATTGAACACGATTAACATGAAGATTGGATCTTGAGAATACCGGCGTCGATTGAGGACAACGTAATGGAGAGGTTCAAAGCGATGCCGAGATCCTCCGGCTCATTGCCGCATTTGTCGTCGATCGGCGGCGGCTTGAAGAAGTAGAAGAAGTTGTCGATGAAGACGGCGCTTTGACGGTCCTCCGCGAGTCCTTCCCGGTAGACGAGCCGTGGACGAAGATCGGGAGCGATCACGCGAATAGCGCTTCCCAAAACCTTATTCGCCTTCTCCGGTGCGGGATCGCAAAGACGACGGTTCCCGAGACACCTTTCGGCCGCGGGTGCACGCGAACGATCGGTCGAGACCGGGCCGATTTGACGACGCAGCAGTGAGAAGTGGAAAATACTGTTTTACTACTATAGGATTTTCTAATTGAAACTCCCAATTGTAGTTATTTTTGTTGTATCTATTCCCGAAGGCTTGGTACGAAATATAGGGAGGAAAACTCCCTACCTCCATATCAACTAGCAATATGGTACTAATTGATATTGTACCTCCCACCTTTGCTCATGGGCTAAAACAATAAAGCCCATTAGGGAACACAAATATTGGGCCTTTGAGATTTATCAGAATTTCTTTATATGAATTTTAGGGGAACTATTCATATATAAATTCTAACAATCCCCACCGGATCTCAAGCGCCCAAAGTATATATATTTTCCTTATCTCACTCTTGTTTTATATACTAGTGTTTCAGCAGAGACTGTTAAGTTGAACATCCGCCTAGAGCTTCAAGTTCTACTCATTCACAACTTGAACAATGGACTACGCCTTGAATTGCAAGTTTTGTGTGAATAAGCTTTGCTCAAAGTCAAACTAGTACTTGGTCGTCGGTAGCCTTTCTCCGTGGGTGGAGCATATACGTCATACTCCTTAGTCTATTCATGAGCTTACTAGAGATCACCCAAATCTCATAGACTGCGACGTTTAACAGTCGAACTCATATAGGTATGCCCTTTCAAGAATGCTCTGTAGGATAAAATCTTTACTTATAAAGTCAATAGGACATATTAAGGCATTGTCGCCAACCTACCATACAGAGCCTCTTTGCTCTTGAGAGTATTGCATCTTCACATAGAGAGGGTTTATTATTTTACTCTTCTCAGTTTACCAATAGCTTGTTCTTCCCAGGTCCTTAGTCACGGGATCTCCGATCAAAAAGGTTGGGTTACTACTACTGAAAACTCATATGGGTCTCATACCCATCTCCCTAGATGCAATTTCTATCACATTACGTGATAGCCCTTTAGTAAAGGGATCTGTCGTTTTTTTATCGTGCGTATGTAGGATACGATTATTACTCCGGAGTTTCTCAATTTCACGACAGTCTTCAAACGTCTTTTAACGTGTCTTGTTGACTTTGAATTATCCTTTGCACTATTCACTTTAGTGATCACTTTGTTTTGATTATCACAGTTCATAAGGATGGCGGTGATCGGTTTTCAACCACCCGGCAAGTCGGACATAAGAGCTCACGCAGACCACTCTGCCCTCGTAGATCTTTGTTTCTAAAGCGATAAGTTCTGCTTCCATGGTTGACTTAGTCAAAATAGTCGTTTACAAGACCTCCATGACACTGCGCCACCTCCAAGAGTAAATACATACCCACTTGTGGCGTAGATTTGAGCAATATCGAAATCCAGTTCGCATCACTATATCCCTCTAGCACGGTGGGTGCCCGAATAGTGAATTCCATAGCTCATTGTACCTTTAAGATAGCACAAGACCCTTTCTAGTACATGCCAATGATCATCACCCGGCTTGGACATATACCTACTCAACTTGCTCACAAAGAAAAAGAGATATATCGGGTGCGGGTTGCATTCGCTAGATACATGAGTGAACCAACAATCTGAGAGTACTTGAGTTGATCTCTAGTACGCTTCTTATTCTTTTCGCAATGTCACACTAGGATCATAAGGTGTTGGAGAAGGCTTTCTATCCATAAAGCCAAAAACGGCTCGGGACCTTCTCAACATAGTGAGATTGCGATGAAGTAATCCCACTCTCTTCCTTAATAAGCTTAATGTTTAGAATTACATCAGCCTCTCCTAGATCTTTCATATCAAAATTCTTTGACAAGCAAGACTTGACCTCATTTATGACATTCATGTTTGTTCCAAAGATTAGAATATCATCAACATATAAGCATAATATAACATGATTCGCCCCCACCATGTCGATAATACACACACCTATCGGCTTCACGACAACATAACCGGCACTAGTTAACGTAGTGTCAAACTTCTCATGCCATTGTTTAGGTGCTTGTTTCAAGCCATACAAAGATTTTAATAACTTGCACACCTTTTGCTCTTCACCTTTTACTACAAACCCATCGGTGATCCATATAGATCTCCTCATCTAACTCTCCATTAAGAAAAAGCTGTCTTCACATCTATTTGATGAATGATCGGACCATATGAGGCGACCAAGGATAGTAGTGTTCGAATAGTGGTCATTCTAGCAACAGGTGAATAAGTATCAAAGAAATCTTCTCCTTCCTTTTGAGTGTAGCCCTTAGCTACGAGCCGAGCCTTGTACTTGTCAATAGTACCATCAGGTCTAAGCTTTTTCTTGAACACCCACTTACAACCGATTGGTTTATAACCAAAAGGTAGTTCAGAGAGCTCCCAAGTTCCATTAGAAAGAATCGAGTCCATCTCACTACGAAACGACTTCTTTCCAATCATCTCGCATCCGAAGATGCATAAGCCTCTGAAATAGAGGTGGGAGTATCATCCACAAGGTACACAATGAAATCATCACCAAAAGATTTTGCAATCCTTTGTCTCTTGTTCCTCATAGGAACTTCATTGTCATCCTCCTCAAGTGGTTGCTCAAAGCGACTCAACGGGAGACTCGATAGGTATAGTAATATCGGGAGCTAATTCAGTAGAAAACTTAGCATTGCTACGCATATCTTTCATAGGAAATATATTCTCAAAAAATGTAGCATCACGAGATTTAAAGATAGTATCAACATGCATATCAGAAACTTCAGATTTTACTACTAAAAATCGATAGGCAATGCTATTGTGAGCATATCCAAGAAAGACACAATCTACCGTCTCTTTGGTCCAAGCTTACGCTTCTTATTAATTGGAACATTGACTTTCGCCAAGCATCCCCACGTGCGCAAGTATAAGAGTGATGGTTTCCTTCCAACCCATACCTCATATGGTGTTGTCTCTTTATTTCTGTTTGGAATTCTATTCAGGACATGACTCGCAAATCAATATAACTTCCCCCACCATGCCTTAGATAAACCGGCGAGTGTCTAACATGGCGTTAACCAAGTCAATCGAGTGCGATTTTTTTCCTCTCGGTAACCCGTTTGATTCGGGTGAATAAGGAGGTGTCCTCTCATGAATAATACCATGTTCGCACAAAACTCATCGAATATTATAGGAAAATATTCACCACCACGATCTGACCTTAGACGTTTAATTTTTTCTTTCTAGTTGACTTTCAACTTCAGCCTTAAAGATTTTAAAGTAGTCTAATGCCTCATCTTTAGTTTTCAGTAAGTAAACATAGCAATATCTAGAAGCATCATCAATTAATGTCATGAAATATCTCTTTTCACCTTTAGTCAACACACCATTCATCTCGCATAGATCGGAATGTATGAGCTCTAGAGGTGCCAAGTGTCTCTCCTCCATTTGCCTTGTGAGGCTTTCGAGGTTGCTTAGGCGCACATAACTATGGCACTTAGAACCTTTGGCAATGGTGAAATTTGGAATTAACCGCAAGCTAGATAAATGTGACATCAAACCAAAATTCACATGACATAAACGAGAATGCCAAACACTAGAATTATCATCAATTGTGCCACAAATATGATTGGTCGACTTATTACTTAAATCGACAAACTTAGGCGGAACAAGCCTCCGCAATCATAGCCTTTACCAATAAATTGTCCATGCTTAGACATAACTACTTTATTGGACTCTAATACTACTTTAAGACCATCTCTTAACAAAAGAGAAACGCTAACAAGGTTCTTGCGAATAGTAGGGACATCTTTGACGTTCTTCACCAGACGATCTTCCCGAAGTAAACTTGGATCTACCGTGCCAACACCACGAATAGAAGCATGTGACCCATTCCCCATCAGGACGGAGGAACCTTGGAGCCCCCATCATCAGCATTGGTTGCAGTCACGAGGTTGACCTTCTTCTCTTTACGGTCCGCACGCGAGGACACTCCTTAGCAAAATGACCAAGATCACCACAAGTGAAACAAGGCATCTCGGACTTGTCCTTCTTCTTCTTCTTGAAGGTAGTAGTAGCTTTGGCATTGAAAGGCTGCTTTGTTTCCCCTTTCCTTTGTTCTTGCCTTTGAAATTTTCCTCGGACAAAGTGAGCGCTACTTTCCTCGTTCCCCTTCTCAAGTATGATCTTTAGCCCGAGCTTTCTCCTCAACATCTAGAGATTGAATCAGGTTTTCAACCGATATCTTCACTCTCTTATGTTTAAGGCTTGTGGCAAAGTTCCTCCATGCAGGAGGTAATTTGGCAATAATAATACCAGCCACAACTTCATCGGGTATAACATACTCAAGGAGTTCAAGTTCCTTAGCCGGTATTGTATCTCATGAGCTTGATTGACTATAGATTTGTTTGCAACCATCTTATAGTCATGAAAGCTCTCCATGATGTACAGTTGCTTGCCTGCATCTGAAGCACCATAGGTGGTGTTCAGATAATCCCACAGAGCTTTAGCGCTTTTATAGTGCATCACAGCATCATAGATATGATCCGATAGCACATTACGCACAGCTCCCACAAAGATGTCACTGGCTTTCCGGAATTTATTCTGATCTTCATCAGAAAGGTCTCCCTCGGGTAAGCCATCTTTGACCCGTAAAACTTCCATGGCGATAAGCCAATCTGTGACCTTCTGGACCACCTCTTGAAGTGCTCACCAGAGAATTTCTCCGGCCTCAGAGCATCAACAAAACTAGCCATTGGATCTGGAAAAGACCTATTATAAGGTTTTTGGATTGTTGAAATATTAGGCAATTTCCAGATTAATTCCATAAAATAAATCATGATTAATAGATCTACTAGATAAAACATGTTAAGCATACTAGCATAGCATGAACACATAACACTGATTATAGCATAGCATAAATGCATATCATAAATCATGGCAACAGGTGTGAACATAACTAGTACACCAGATAGATTAGATAGATAGCATAGCATGATCATAGCAACAGGTGTAAGCACAACTAGCACACCAGATAGATTGGATAGATTGAACACGATTAACATGAAGATTGGATCTTGAGAATACCCGGGCGTCGGTTGAGGACAACGTAATGGAGAGGTTCAAAGCGATGCCGAGATCCTCCATTTCATTTGTCATTTGTCGTCGATCGGCGGCTGGCTGAAGAAGTAGAAGAAGTTGTCGATGAAGACGGGCGCCGTGGACGGTCCTCCGCGAGTCCTTCGTGAGGCGAGCCGTGGCGAAGATCGGGAGCGCCACGCGAATAGCGCTTCCCAAAAACCTTATTCGCCTTCTCCCGGTGCAGGATCGCAAAGACGACGGTTCCGGAGACCTGCTCGCCCGGTCGCTGGTGCACGCGAACGATCGGGCTGGAGACTGGCTGACGACGACGCAGTAGTGAGAAGTGGAAAATACTGTTTTACTACTATAGGATTTTCTAATTGAAACTCTCAATTGTAGTTATTTTTGTTGTATCTATTCCCAGAAGGCTTGGTACGAATATATAGAGAGGAAAACTCCCTACCTCCATATCAACTAGCAATATGGTACTAATTGATATTGTACCTCCCACCTTTGCTCATGGGCTAAAACAATAAAGCCCATTAGGGAACACAAATATTGGGCCTTTGAGATTTATCGAATTTCTTTATATGAATTTTAGGGGAACTATTCATATATAAATTCTAACAGAGGCCATACACTCTCTGGAAAAGCACTAAACACGTATCACCAACCAGTGTTGACAACTTAAGGTCGTACTAAGAAAGAAATCAATGACAACTAGAGAAGATGGTTTTGATCAAAATGCAGGTATATTATTCACACACTGTAAGGGGAAACAAGATTAATTAAGATTCTGTTTACACTTTAATTTACACATTTGGCGGAACACAAACTGTTTCAGAAACAGAGAATCAATATGTAAAAACGAATGAATACACACGCACTGATGACGTGACTGATTCGGGCAAATGTGCAGCTAATGGTCGAAGTGCTGCTAGTAGTAGTAGACAGTATATATTGGATATATGTCAGAATCCAACGAACTTGGACTTCATGGCGGTGACCTCGTCCTCGCCCATGAGGAACGTCTTGGTGAGCACCTCCATGGGCATGGCAGGCTTAGTCGAGAACAAGGCCAAGGTGGGTGTGATGACGCCCGGCGACTGGGCGTCGAACATGGCGATGAACATGGCGTCGGTTTTGCCGGTGTTGAGCTGGAAGTGCTGCAGGCCGCGGGGCACGACGAAGAGCTCGTTCTCCCTGACCACCTTGGAGAAGAGGCGGTTGGCGCTGGTGGTGAAGCCGACCATGACCTCGCCCTTGAGCACCATGACGAGCTCCGAGGCGCGCGGGTGGTTGTGCGGCGGGTTGAGGCCCCCGGGGCGAGGTCGGTGCGCGTGATGGAGACGCCCAGCGTGTTGAGCCCCGGGAACACGGACACGGTGGCGCGCGTCGAGTTGACGCCGAACGGGTTGTTGGTGCTGCTCGCGTTCGTGATGGCGCTGGAGAAGAAGTCGTCGTCCACCACGGCCGCCTGAGGCTTGCACGCGAACCCATCCATCGACGTCGGGTTCTTGAGGTCCGCCACGCAGAAGTCCTGGAGCGGCGTCGGGTCCGACAGGGCGCCGGCGATGCCCGCCGCCACCAGCAGCGCGCGGGCACAAGAGACCGACGAGCAGCTGAAGCCATCAGATCAGAACGTACGTCGCTCTTGATAATGCAGTAGAGTAGCTAAAATGTGGCCCGATCTTGGGTTCTTCTTGTCTTGGATTGTGTGTTTGTGTTGTTGTTGGGCGATCGACCGGGCAATATATATAGGATGCAGGCTGACAAGGTAGTTTTGCACGGCTGGAATTGATGTGGACGCTGTGATGCCCGGAGCGGCCGGCGGGAGGCGGCATGGCATGGCTACTGGGTCGTCTGCAAAGCGCGTGCATGAGTGATTGTGAGGTGATGCACGCGAGCTGGTGAGCAAACCTGTGATTGTTTTGTTTTCCCCCAAAGCAGTGGCCGTCCTGTTGCTCGACCTCATCGATTTGGAGCTAGGTGGTATCTGTATGCCAATTCGTCGGATCTTTTCCACTTGGATTCGCTGGAGAGTTGAACGGGTTTTAATCCGGCCGGCCGGGCAGCTGGTACGGGATTTGTAAAATTCGTGAGGAGCTGCCACCTGCCAGTGTCTGTGTCAATCAAAGATCTGGGCCTCCATTGGATACGAAATGGGGCAATACTAGTCCAGGCCCACCGAAATAAAAGCATGGAAACGGGCCGCACTAGGCCTCCAACTCCAACTACGGTCTTGTATACAAGAAAATATTAATTAATATTTATAGTGCATAATTAGTATCATTTTTTTTTTGACCAACTCATAATTAGTATCATTAGATGAATCATTGAATATACTTTTATAATAAACTTATTTCAGGACATAAATATGCTAATATTTTTTATAAACCAAGTTTAACTTGAAACAGTTTGACCAGCACAAAACCATAGTGACGTTCATTTTTAACGGAGGAAGTGTCGTCATAAAGATCTTGCTGTCAACTGACACATCATCTGCCACTAGAAAATATCCTAAAATAAGACAATGTCTTGCGGCAACTTCATGAGCTCTTCTTATGTAGTGATTACCTCCAGAGATATGTCTCTCTTTGCGTACGGGGTTTTCTCGGCACGCGTTTTAGCTTAGGCACGTGGTTAAATGCTCTTTTTCTCTTGAATACACAAAAGACTCACACGTCTTTATATTAATTAAGATCGAGAAATAGTAAAAGTTACAACGACACGAACATGGCACATTGGTGGGGTTAGTGTTATACAATCAGCTCTGTCGGCCTAAAAATCATTTATGGGTATTACTCACTAATCATACTACGGCTTCGGATTAGTCAGCAACATCTTAGGGATTCACAATTCATAATATAATTTGAACAGCACGCATGCAACGACTCGACAAGTACGTTGCACCAAAACATTATTCAATCTAATCTAAAGCCATGCGTACGTACGTGCGTGCGCGATTAGCATGGTTGTGTAAGCATGATTCCATTGTCAGGCTCTACTCTCCCGAAGTTCGCCTAGTTTTTTTTTTTTTTTTTTTTTTTTTGAGATTACACAGTACAACGCAGACGCTCAACACGCACGCACACTCACCCCCTATGAATACACGTACGCAAACCCTACCCCTATGAGCATCTTGAAGGACCGAGCCGGCAAATCTTGAAGTTCAAGTCACTTGGCGGGCGCTCGCTTATCGAGGGGACGTCGCTCTACCATTTAATGCACAAAGACCGAAAAATCTTGAAATAAATCCAGGGATAAAGTGTCGCGACCTGGGTTTTGACCCCTGGTGGGAGCAACCACCAATGGCCTTTGCCATTGCACCGTGAGCCCCTTGACGAAGTTCGCCTAGTTGTCTTGGCATGATTCATAAGGTTGTAAGCATGTTTGCGTACGTGATGGCATGTACTAGTAATCAATTAGTATTACGTTGTAACTTCACGCTCCTGGTTTCGCCGTCCTTTGAAAAGTTTATTTGCACATATATATCAATCAAATCATTCCTTACCACAGCTTCAGCCATCATTTTTAGAATAAACACAGACCATGCATCACACGACCGGCTCCTGAGGATTATTTAGAACCAATTCAAAGTCCACCTGACTCAGATGCTGAGTACTATAGCCTGCAGGACTCGTCGCAAGATCGACGAGGCTAGCATCCCAAGCGAGATCATCAGGCAAAGCAGATCACTAATCTCTCGAAGACTTGAACGCGTCTCCACCTGTTCAGTCAATCCAATATTCCATTGCAACAGCAGGTCGGCCTTGTGCAAATAAATCAGAATTCAGAAAAATGTTACATGCTATATTTCAGGCGCCTGAAATATGTATTTTGTTCAGGCAGCAATTAGCAGCCCTTAGACTGACATCAATCCAAACAGAGGGCACGAATCCTAAAGAATGATCACAAACACCACATCGCCCTAAGAGAACCCAATTGTCATGCGCCTGACACATATGAATGGTGCACAAAAATAATACACCACATTCATCTATGCGTGCTACTCTTGTTTCTCTTGTCAAAGTCGTCCAATAACCATATTTCTTCCCGCTTAATTTAATGCAGTCTCAGTCTGATCGCAGTTCACGACCAAGCTGCCTCTCTCCGACTGAGACCGCCGTCTGTCTCCTGCCGTATCTGCACAATTATGCCGAGCCCGTACACACACGGAAAGACAAGCGCAGAAACCCCATCTCCGTAGGCATCCGCGCCTGCACAGTCGTATATAGGCGGTGCACCGGCCGCGCGAGCAACGGCACCAAGCGGAAAAGCTCGCAAGCGCGCCGGGCAGACCAGGTGTTGTAGCTAGCTAGAGATCGAAGAGAGAGGGGGGATCGAGGCCGCGCTCGGTGCGGCCCAGCCCCGCGCCCACCGCGCGCGCGTACGTATACGTACATGGCCGGGCTGCAGCGGTCGAGCGAGACGTTCCGGCGGTCCGGCTCGTCGGGGACGGTGTGGGAGGACAAGCACCAGTCGGCGTCGGGCGAGCTCACGGCCAAGCCGGCCAGGCCCAAGGATCGGCAGCAGCGGAGCGGCTCCAGCGGCCACGGCGGGTACAGGACCGCCGGCCACGTGCAGCCGGCGCTGGACCCGCCGTCACCGCGCGTCGCCGCCTGCGGATTCTGCAGCCTCTTCGGCAAGGACAAGCAGCAGCCGCCCCGCCGCGGCAAGGGCCGGCGCCGCTGACGAGTTCGGCCGGCGCGCCTGCCGTCCAAGGCTCCAAGCTCTTTGTCTATACGCTTGTTAGCCACTGTATTTTTCTTGCTTCTGCGAGCTTCGGTCTTGTCGGGTTGTCGTGATAGCAACTTAAAAGATACTCATGTTAGCCATTTTCTTACTGCTACTAGCTTCGGCCTCGGTCTCGTCGTGATAGGAGCTTATTAGAAGAAAATTGGGGTTCATGTTCGTACGAAATGGATCGCATTGTGCACCGTTCTTCCCTTACTCTCTCATCAATACAGCGGATTGTGTTTGTGCCTTCTGATTCCATCACAGGAAATCGATAGCGCGTAGTCGAGTTTATACTGAAAATCTTTAGGCGACGAACTAACACCCAGCTGAAGGATTCTGAACATTCTAGCTTTGCTTGTGACTTTCTTTGCTCTTGTAGCCTTAGACAGTTAGACTCGCCTGTAGTACTACAACTTGACGTCCTATGGTTCTATATGTTAACTGAATGTATCCAGATGTCGCTTTCGTACGTGCTGCTTTTTCTTATATTCGTACATATATATGGAACAAATCATCTCCCTGTTTATTATTCAACTCTACGCCGTACCCAGCAGATAATGTGATAAGCTATATTTTTCCTGAGCTAATTAATTATAACAAGGTTGGACTGGACTTGAATCCCCAGATAGTTCAGATCTGGAGTCCATATTCAACCACGCAGAACAAAATTTTCTCCCGTTCATACGGTAGCATCATGCCCTCAACTTGCCAAGAAACTAGATGCAACTGAAATGTCGCTTTAGAAAAACCTAGAATTGAGTTTAATTGGTTATACATTGCGTGTGCAATTTATTTAGTTCTAATATTTTTATTAAATTGCAAAAAAAAAAAAAAAAAAAAACAATATATTCTAATTATATAGCAGGTCGATCTGTTATTCTTGACTATAGCATTGAGTTTTGTAGTTTTCATTTTGTCTCCTGTAAATAACTGAGCCTAGCTCAAGGCGGGTCGGAGATGTGGATGTACCACCCAAACCGGGAAAATTTAGGTGGCCATTTCTTCTTAACCGAAATACACCTGTTTCCTCCTAGATTGGTCTTTTACCTCATGTAATGCTAATACAGATCTTAGTGTTCGTTTGATCAGACTAGGCATAATAGCACAGGTACTCAGGTAGTGCACAACCAACCCCTGGCGCATAGAGACATGGTATGGATAGAGAAAATCAACATCGACCTGGAATGCTTTCATATATATCCATCCGTTTTTAAAGCATTCTTGTATTTCTAACTTTATGTGTTAATCCGAAAGAAGTGGAAAGCATAATAGAAATGTTACAAAGCCTGATCATGTTGCTTATCTTCCCGGTTCTCAGCAGCTATATATTTTTGGTAAGCAGCTCACTACCTATTCAGTTTATCAGTTACAATTTACAATGGTTGAGGACATGTAGCACACAAGTGCAACAAAACCTCACCATTGCAGACAGTCATGGTGGTAACAAGTAAGCGAGATAGTTCAAAAAAAAATGGCGGCATACCTTAATCACATCCCTGAATCACGTTTTAAGTTAGCAAGTAATAACCTGGAGAAGTCTAGCCTTGACCAGAAAAAGATGCCAGATCGACTTGCTAAGTAGGGAGTGCTTCTGTATCGTCTCATTTCTTCCCTCCGTGCTTACCTCTCTTCCTTTCTGATCTCATACATAGAGCTGAAGAATTCTTTTTTGTTTCCATGGCCCTGAATGAAAATGCAGTAACAAAGAACGAACACAAAAGATATAAGATGGCAACTGGAAAAGCAAACAATGCTATATCAGTTTTAGAAGAATCATCCAAATACCTTCGAGCGAAGGCAATGCATTCTCTGTCTACAAAACCTATCAAAAGTCCTTTGTCCTGAGGATTAACATCCTCAGAAACTACAGGAAGGTGATCCACACCATGAGAGTCCATAATCTTCTGCGTAGTAGTAAGTGGCATCTGAGGCGTCACAGACCACGATTTACAGTCGCCTGCTTGGCAAACATGAGATATCAGGAGTTCCTTTACCTACATCAAGATTGAGAAAGCAACCAGTAAGTTAATTAGCAAAAAGACCATGTGGGAATATAAATATTATGTATAGACATCCTCTAAATTATCATTTGACCACACTGAACAAATGTAAAATCCTTAGAGAAAAAATTGGAAGCACAACAAAAACCAGAGCAACGTGAGAGATCAAGATTGATCATGACCCCAGGAACTAACCAAACCTGTCATTTTTTTTATTTGATAGATTCCTAACACAAATGATATGGTGTCTAGTGTAATTTGCACCATGCCTGCTTATTTTGGTGCATTTGGATCATAATGTGGTACGCAACGTTCAACTCTCTACAATCCTAAATATAAGTCCACTAGGACATCGACACGGTCACCAATACTACACTTTGACTAATAATATAAATAAAATATATTGCTGTAAATAGAAATTTATATATTATGAAGTATGTTCCATGGTTAATATACTAGCATCAACCTCATGTTATAAATTTTTAGTTATTGAAGGCAAATCCTAAGTTTGACTTGGGACAAAGGCACAAAGCTAAATGGAGTTATATTTAGGATCCAACGGAGTAGATGTTACAATTAAGAGTTATGATGGACGCAATTATTATGTAAGGTCGGTATATCTAAACAAACTGGTGCAGGTGGTGCCCTCTGTTAATAAAAATAAGGAAAATAACGACGCATAAGACAAGATTTGAGACAGCAAGAGATCCATATAGAACTGAAAAGAAAATACTAGACCTATAGCATGCCTATTTATTATACAGAACTCCAAAATCAATCAAAAGATGATTGAAAAAACAGTTTTATCCTCACATTTTACCTCAGCTTGTGCTCTGGTAGTTTTTACATCTCTACAAAAATCTTGGATATTCTTTAGTGTCAGCAAGCCTCTTACTGATGAGTTATTCTCAGTTATCATAACAAAGGGCTGCTTCTTGGCGAGCATAAGATCAAGTGCCTCAATTAATGGAGTTGCCATTGAGACGGAGAAGTAGTTAGTTTTCATGGCCTCTGCAACGGTAAGATTTTTGAACATATTGTCGCCATTGGCATCATAGACATAAAGGGAGCTTTCAGTTTTACATAATTCTAGCGGTGAATAATCTGTATACATGGAAGAGGCCTCTTTGTTTTGAGTGAGCATGTTGTTTGCTTGTTGAGGAATACTTGATTTATCCTCCTGAGAATCCAGCTTACTCCTTATTCTTTTAGAGAACCTTTGAGGAGAAGCAATCCAGGATGATAACCCAACAGCCCCGAGCAAAGGTAGAACTATACGATAGTCTTGTGTAAGCTCAAAAAGTAGCAGGACAGATGTCAGAGGTACCTTGCATACGCCAGCGAGGGTAGCTGCCATACCTACCTGTGACGATTAAACAAAAAGGAAGAAAACATAAGCAATCACATTTTCTGCTTAATATTGCTGCCCAAGATTATAATGTGCAAGTTTCATTGGCAATAAGTTGTGACAGGGAGTAGAAAGCTAGCTAACACTAGATATGGCACCTGTACGTTGCAGCGGAAATCTAATAAGCCCCAATAAAAAATGTTAACTATCTTCACCAATATTTATTTTTTACTGAAAAATCAAATAGGTCATTAAGCTAATAGAAATTATCTGGTGATGTTTTTAGAATGAATAGTTACAAGCTAATGGTATGGTGGGGCTTGTAAGTGGTGGATTAAGATAATAAAAATCATGAACAGAGGACAACTGCATAACAATAATATTATCGTACTACATATTGTTGGATATCAAGGGATTTGAGAATACAAAAATGCAGATGAAAGAGCTGGATTTGGTAGACATGTTACCAGGCCATATGCTTGAGGTGATGCCACATCTAGGAATGGGACATGCAGCAGTGGCTCAGGGCCAGTAAATGTAAACCTCATGAATTTGCCATATGCCATCCCTGTAGCTGCACCAATAAAAAGAGATGGTGCATAGTAACCACCAACCAATCCAAAAGCTCTGCACAAAGATGTTGCTAGTATTTTCACTCCAATAAGCTGAACTAAAATGGTCGTTGAGAGGCCGCTTGTAAATGGTCGTGATTCCAGCAAGATATCAACATTTTCAAAGCCCCAGTACAATACTTCAGGGTACAAAAGTGCAAGGAGACCAACAATGAGGCCACCTAAAGCCGGAGATGCAGCCTTCGGTAGCCCTGTTGCCCTTTGTAAACTTTCAACTGCCTCCATAGCAAGTGATGTACATCTTGATAATGCAATTGACACCAATCCACAGAAGACACCCAGCAAAACGTATAGAGGAAGTTCTGACATTTATGAAGTCATGTAAATATCCTCATACTTTCAATCTCTGGAGCATGAGGAACAAAATTTAAAAAGAGGATATCATTAAGCAAACACCATAACTATCCTACCATCAGGAGGATTGTACAGGCATTATGTGTATCAAGCAAAAGATGGTAGCACAGCTTATTATTTAGTAGTATCGTGTTAGTCTAATATGGTTTTGAAGGACTTTTCTGTAATTTTTTTATGGACAGAAAGGAGGGTTGGTATGCTCTCAGAGACAATATACACCGTCTCCAATTCCCCAGCTAACTTATCAGGACAGAAGCATGTGAAGTTTGAAACAAATTAATCCAAGCATCATCTAGCTTACAGCAATATTACATTTTGTGTCTATTTCATCACTAAAAATTTTATGTAAGTGGATCAACAGTGCTACAAATTTCAGTACCTGTTGGGGAGCGAAAGTCATATTCCGGGACAGTGAAAGCAGGATCAGAACCTAGACCAATCTCTGAAACAACAGATGCTATCACTGAACTGAGTATCACCATAGGTGTCGAGTTGGCAAGGGATGAGGAATCCGCAGAAGGCCACAAAACAGATTCCACAGCGAAAAAACACCCAGCAACAGCAGCATTAAAAACCTAAAATACAAGACAATAACCTAGAGTATAAGTAAATGAAATCAGAAAGAAGACAGAAAACTGCATAGACATGTTGAGTTATTTGAATTTCAAGTATCCATGGAAGGCGAATCTAATGCAAGCTACTGGGTTAATGTCCGATATATCATGTATCACATCATGTATAGCTATCAGCACACCAATCTATTCAACATGGTGATTAAAGAATTATCATACAGCAGCATTATGATGACAAATTATAGGGGCACCAATCGACAATAGCCATAGGTAAGGAGATGAAATGATGATGTTAAGATGTTCTGTTGGTGTTTGTGGCAATCATTTGACATTGGCATGAAAAAATCCAGGAAACATTCTTAGCATGTTGAACTTTTCTAGGAATACAGAGCATGCTGAACTTAACAACGACAAGCACCAAAACTCTAGTTAGTAAAAGTTACCAGATGAGACCCCAGCTGCTGATCCAGCTGCCACAAGAGACAACCTTTTCCCACCATCCCACTCAAACACATTACCGAATCCTTTGGCTATTGCAGAACCAATTTCTACACTGGGACCCTCTGGACCCAGTGAATTGCCAGTTCCAAGTGTGAAAGATGCTGCCATGGCTTTCAGGAATGGTCTAAATGCACTCTTTATCTTGGACACAGGTGCATTTGAGTTAGTTTCGCTATAATTTCTTAGTGCGTTCAATCCACCTACTATAACACCTCCACTGACCGGAACAAATATGACTCTCTGCCAGACTTCATTAATCGGCTCCTCCCTAAGCCATGAAGCGCCTCGCAAAGGAATACTGCCCCAAAATATGTCACGTATTTCATGAACCTACGGCAAGAAATATGGGCATCTTAAATCACAGCATGTAATAGTATGAGGTACTTTAAATGGACAGCATGTGAATTTAACAATGTCTCTTCACTTCTCAGTACTAAAATGGACCCAATATGTTAAAGATTTCCGAGTGTGTCATTTAAACAAGACACAGGCAACTTCAAGTTTATGCAACATACTTGAAGGGATGGAAAGACCGAAAGAGAGACTGTAAATTATAAACAAGGCAGAACCTGGGTGATCCGAAACTGCAAGGTTGGAGGACAAATGATAAAGCCTGTAACCTTTTAGGTAGGAACTAATGCTTTTTAAAATCCGAGGACCCGTCGCCGCCGTCGGTGCTGTTTGGTTGTATCTCAGCTCAGGTAACGGAAATATAAGCAAAACGAAAACTACTTTTGTTACCAGCGGGAGATAATTTGAACTACTTAATGTTACTGAATACCCTAGTGAACTGATTCAGCAATGCTGGCTGTCAGAATACAGCAACTACAAGACCAAACCTACTGTTCTGTTGCCTTCAACCAATTCGCCGAAGTTCAAATCGTCAAACGCACTACAAACTCCATTTGACGCGACGAATCAAACCATGAAACCAAAGTTGAGCTCGCGAGGTGGCTACCGTACCGAGAGGTTGAAGAGCACGACGGAGACGCCGGTGAGGAGGCCCACGAGGCAGGCGGCGAGCGTGACGAGGTTGCGACCAGCCACCGGCTCCTCCGGGGCCTCCTCCACCTCCTGAACCCCGCTCTCGTCCTCCTCCACCGCTCGTCGAACGACCCGAATGCGCGCGCTCCCGCCGCGCCGTGACAGCCCCAGGGACCGGCCGCCCTCGCCGCGAAGGCGGAGGAGAGTGGGCGCCGGGGAGTGGGGCGAGGCAAGGAGGAGGATGCGCGTGGAGGAGGAGAAGGAGGGGGCTGCGGATGGCGCCATGGGGGCTCCGATCGCTCACCGGCTACCTCATTGAGTCATTCTCGTCTCGTGAATCGAGATTTGGGCGCTGGCTCGCGAAGGGGGCTGAGGAATGGCACGCAACCAGAGGCAAGCGAACGCCTGCTCCTCCGGGTTGGGAGTTCCTGACCTTTCCCCGGCGGAGGGAGCCGTTTTTGTCGCTCGTTTTCTGCGGTGGCCATGAACCCGCGACGTGTCCCGTTTATCCTCGGAGCGTCGGAGCCTCGCTTTCTCTCTCCCCTGCCGCACAACCAAGGGCACAAGCACGTTGCAAAACAACGAATATGGGCCCAGGACCTTGCGATGGTAGCCTGCAGATCTTCGGGCCTGGCCCAAATGCAGGGGAGATTTAACTTTTTGCGATCCTTTACAGAGGTCACTCCTTGGATTGCCATCGTTAAAAGAGTCACCGCGTATTTATCCTACAAAAAACAGCAACATTCATAGGTATTTACCATGTGTTTATGAGGTGGCACACCACGTCGTCAACCAATGTGGCAGCGCCGCTCAACAACACTATTGCTTCTCTCTTTCTCCGGTCGCTGACATGTGAGGCCCACACGTTAGGTTTTTCTTCAATCTCAGGCCACCAACACACAAAGTGACAATGGGAGGGCAGGAGCTTGTGCGACGAACTGTCCTGGGCGTGTGCAGCAATGGCGGCAGGGCGCACACACACGCCATGGTGGCCGAAGCTTTGCCGGGCGACACGCGGGAGGGGTAGGTCACGCAGCAAAGGGCGCACACGCCACGTTGTCCGGGCGCCCTAGGGCGTGGCACATGGTGGCTTGGGGCTAGGCGGCGTCGGCGTGCAGCGCCTGGGCCTCAACCAGCTCGTTGTTTTTTCCGTTGGCTAGAGATTGAAGATGAACATGACTTGTGGCGCCCACATGCTAGCGGTTTTGAGTCAAAATTGCAAGAGAGAATTAGGTATATGGCCTCTCAAAAAAAATTATGTCTTAGGTATGTGGCCTTTTTTTTTTTTGAATTTGGGAATCCGGCCCTAAAAACCAAATTTGTTTAGGTATATGGCCTTCCGTCTATTTTTTTGGTGTAACGTTAACTATGAGGGTAAAAAGACCATTTTAAAAAGACCATTTTACCCCCCGAGTAAAAAAAAAAAAACATAGTTTTGTTCTTTTGTTGTATATTTTGAGTATATTATCACATTCTACCATGCATATATAATCACATGTACTGCCACATAACCACAGATTGCATGTTTCACAAATCGACCATAGTTCTCACATAAAACAAGGTCACACAATATGTTTCTGTAAAATATTAGGCTAACTAATACAATTATTTTTTTTGCTTTCTCTGGTCTCTCTGTTAGTAACATCATGGTCAATATTTTCGCCACCATTTTGGAAGAAATAACATTACGAAAAATATTTTTCCCCCTTGTAGGAAACTATACATGGGATACATTTGTTATGAGCAACAAACTAATACAACAAAGCATACATTTGCACAAAGCATACAATACATCATCACTCTCGCTCGCAGCTCTACAGCAGCCGAATCAATCCATGGCTACAGTTAGCTAGTTGGAGTCCGGGTTGGCTCCGCTCGGCACCTGATGTTTGCTCGCTGCGTTCATGAATGCCACCGAGCTGCTGCTTCTACCTCTTCTCTCCGTGCTCCATGGATGGAACACCACCGTCTCCTTCACCTCCATGCCCGTCCTCCAGCGCCGCCCTGCCCTGCCCAGAGCCGGCCAGCCCAGCGCCGGCCGCTGGGGGCGCCGCCCCGCCCTGCATTTCAACGTCCAGCCCAGCCCCGGCCTCGGCTGGGGCGCCGCCCCGACCAGGCCGCGAGCAAGGGCCGCCGCCGCCTGGGCACGAGGCCTGCCCGCCAGCTTCTTGCTGCCGGCGGCGCCCTTGGCCGCCTGCGGATCCGGCGGGAGGAGAGCCGGCCGCGCCCCTTGGCCGCCGCCGCCGGCGGCGCCGGCCGGGAGCCCGTCGGCCATCGGTTTTTTTTTTTTTTTTTCTATCGGGACCTCTCGCGACGGGAAGACAGGAGGAGTCGGGCTGGGAGCGACGGGAACAGAGGAGTCGCTCGCGCCTGCTTGCCTAATGAGCAGAGGGTAAAAATGTCTTTTCCCGTGCTGTACAGTCCAAACTCTAACAGAGGAAGGCCCAAACCGTGACGGAAGGCCATATACCTAAACAAATTTGGTTTCAGGGCCGGATTCCTAAATTCAAAAAAAAATCGCGCCACATACCTAAGATACAAGCTTTTGAGGGTCATATATCTAATTCTCTTAAATTGCAGCTGCACCAAACCCGAGAACCCGACAAGTTTTAACCAATTAGAAGGCGGGTGTGGAAGGCAGTTTTCTACCCGCGGGTACATTATTGGGCAAAATGCTCCACCCATCGGGTATGACAGGTACGGGTGTGGATGTATAGTACCCATACCCGTGGGTTAGAAATACCGCAAAAATGATTAAACAGGCTAAATTCACTAACTCATTTTAAAGCCCATACAACCCATTTTTTGGCCCAAAAACCTCCCGGTATATAAACACGAAACCCTAGTCTCACACGGCCACACTCCTTTCTTTCCCAGGCTCCCAGCTAGCCAACGCATCCTTTTTTTTCCCCACATGCGGCGCCGCGGGCCGAAGACGGCGGCGCCAAATCGAGAGCTCGCGCCACGCGCGCGGCCTCCGACTCGACGCTCCAAGACGCGCCTCCAACTCGACGCTCCTTGCGTGCCCCGGTCAAAGCCTCGGTCCGCCATGTTCCGTCGCTCCGACAAGGCGCCGCCCGCTCCGCCCCGCTTTACTACTCCGCCCCGTCGTAGTCATGGTGGAGAACCGGCCCCGCTCCGCCGCTCCGCCTAGGCATGTCGAGCGGGTTACCCATCGGGTAAGAAATACCCACGCAGGTGCGGTACGGAATGAATTCCTTACCCGCTGCGTGGTGCGGGTTTTTTTTTTTGACCGGGCGGGTGCGAAAGTGTGGGTGGCTAATACCCGTGGGATACATGCCCGTTGCCATCTAAGTAAAAATGATAAATACGTAAGAGTATTAATGCTTTCTATAGCAAATCCGTAGTGGCTCGTACTATAAAGACGATAATCAAAGGAGTGGCCTCCGTAAAGATGACAAAAAGTTAAATCTCCCAAAATCCTCGGTTCTCTTAGCTGTGGTGCCCGGGGTCAGAAGTCTGAACACTTAACCTATGCTGATATTCTAATCTTAGGAACTTTTTTTTGTGTGTGTGATTTCTATCTTGGGAATATTTACTCCACTTGTCCTACATACCTTCAAATTTAAAAGGTTCAGCATTTCTAGAAGCATTGCACAACATATTCACCATTTCTAGAATCATTGTACAACATAACTGGCCATGATACTGTCGAGGACGAGCTGCCCCAGGTCAACATCGACGGTCCAGAACAAAAACTGAGCGCAACAAACGTTCACTTCGATGACACACAGCGTTGCCCATCCTCATTTCCGTCGCCCGGAACCAGGCGTCTACCAACGGGACAAAATACGCGAAGCTGGTAGTGACTCGCGGACAGAGGGTATCGCTTTTATATGCTTCTAGTGTACAAGCTGCGTGCCTACAAATATAACTCATCGGCGACCACACCGGTGCGTGTACGTGCACGTACAGCATGGCGAATCACCATCATCATCATCACCATCAGCACAATGGCCGGCACGGCGGCGGCGGCGGCGGCCACCGCCTGGAGACGGTGATCAACATGGAGCAGCAGACGGAGAAGGCGGCGGGCGTGGGGCGGTTCGGCTTCTCGGGCGGGCTGGAGTTCACCAGCCTCACGTACACGGTCGTCAAGAAGCAGCGCGGCGCCGGCGGGGAGTGGGAGAAGAAGGACGTGGACCTGCTCCATGAGATCACCGGGTACGCTCCCCAAGGGCTGCGTCACGGCCGTCATGGGCCCCAGCGGCGCCGGCAAGTCCACGTTCCTGGACGCGCTCGCCGGGCGCATCACCAGCCTCGACGGCCGCGTGGCGCTCGACGGCGTCGAGATGAACCCCAGCCTCATCAAGCGCTCCTCGGCCTACGTCATGCAGGACGACCGCCTGTTCCCCATGCTCACCGTCTACGAGACGCTCCTGTTCGCCGCCGACTTCCGCCTCGGCTCCTCCGTCTCCGCCTCCGACAAGAAGGTCCGCGTCGAGAACCTCATCGAGCAGCTCGGCCTCACGGTATGCACCCTGCAACTACTGTTAGACACGACACGACTCTGCTTCAGAAATTCAAAACAGAACAGTAATAAGGCATCGTGCAGTCCTCGAGAAACACGTACATCGGAGACGAGGGCACGAGGGGGTGTGTCCGGCGGCGAGCGCCGGCGCGTCTCGATCGGCGTGGACATCATCCACGGGCCGGCGCTCCTGTTCCTGGACGAGCCGACGTCCGGGCTGGACTCGACGAGCGCGCACAGCGTGATCGAGAAGGTGCACGACATCGCGTGCGCGGGGAGCACCGTGGTGCTCACCATCCACCAGCCGTCCTCGCGCATCCTGCTGCTGCTGGACCACCTCATCATCCTGGCGCGCGGGCAGCTCATGTACAGCGGTGGGCCCAAGGAGGTGACCGCGCACCTCGGGCGCATGGGGCGCAAGGTGCCCAAGGGGGAGAACTCCATCGAGAACCTCCTCGACGTCATCCAGGAGTACGAGCAGTCGGAGTTCGGCGTCAAGGCGCTGGCCGAGTTCTGCCTCACCGGCCTCAAGCCGCCCAAGCTCACCGCCACCTACGGGCCCGAGGGGCTGTCCGTCGTGTCTAGCGTCGTCCAGACGCCGCTCTCGGGCCCCGGCGGCGACGAAGACTTCGATCACAGCCTGAGGAGCCAGCACTCCAAGTCTCCGTGGAGCGGCGTGCGCCTCACGCCGTCCCGGCGCCCCAAGCACAAGGGGCCCGGGTCCGCCCCCAACGGCAACAACGACAGGTACACACCGGAGATCGTGATGGGAACGCCGACGCCGATGAGCAGCGCGTACACGGTGAACGAGGACGACTACCTGACGCCGGCGCACCGCGCTGCCCCGAACGCGTCGGGCGCCCCCGGCGTGGGCGTTAACGCGCTGGGCCACCGGGGCAAGTTCGCCAACTCGTACGTCGTGGAGGTGTGGGTGCTGATGCGGCGCAACTTCACCAACATCTGGCGCACGCCGGAGCTGTTCCTGTCGCGGCTGATGGTGCTTACGGTGATGGGGGTCCTGATGGCCACCATGTTCACCAAGCCCAAGGACAACACGCAGGGGATCACCAACCGCCTCAGCTTCTACATCTTCACCGTCTGCGTCTTCTTCTTCTCCTCCAACGACGCCGTGCCGGCCTTCATCCAGGAGCGCTTCATCTTCATCAGGGAGACCTCGCACAACGCGTACCGCGCCTCCGCCTACGTCGTCGCCGGGATCATCACCTACCTCCCGTTCCTGCTGCTCCAGTCGGCCACCTACGCCGCCATCGTCTGGTTCGCGCTCAATCTCCACGGCCAGTTCCTCTACTTCCTCGTCATGCTCTACGCGTCCCTGCTGTCCACCAACTCCTTCGTCGTCTTCATCAGCTCCGTCGTGCCAAACTTCATCCTGGGGTAAGTCGTCGAGTGCACCTGTTTCGATTTTTTTTTCTTTTTTTGTTACTGCAATTTTTGGCTTAGAAAGCAGAGAACCTTTTCTTGTTCAGATCAGCCTTAGTAGCCCGGTCCATATAAAAAAGGATGCCTACTCATCAAATTCGGCCCATCAAGCTTAGTAGCTAATTAGAAGATTAATTATATATGGGCCGGCCTGCAACAACATAACATTAAGGAAAAAGAGCCCAGTCCTTGTCCTAAACAACGGCCCAAACTGTACTCATCGTTTCTGATCTGATGATGATGATTTCTGAATGCGACGACGACGACGCTGCAGGTACGCCGCGGTGATCGCGTTCACGGCGCTCTTCTTCCTCTTCTGCGGCTACTTCCTCAACAGCCACGCGATCCCGTTGGGTTGGAAGTGGATGAACACCATCTCGACGATGAAGTACCCGTACGAGGGCCTGCTGATGAACGAGTTCGACGGCAACCGTGTGTTCGCGTCGGAGCCCGCCATCGGGCTGCTCCTGACGGGCAACAAGATCCTGGACCAGCTGGGCATCAGCGTGGTGGAGAACCAAAAGTGGTGGATGGTGCTCTACCTCCTCGGCTGGGCCGTCTTCTACCGCGTCCTCTTCTACCTCGTCCTCCGCTTCGCCTCCAAGAACAAGAGGAAGTAGTAGCGAGACCTGATCGATCCAGCTTCTTGGTCATTAATTAATTATTATTGTTTCATCAGCCTCAGATTTGTTAAGTACTTACGTACGTACGTACGTACCCTGGAAAAAAACGAAGTAACTAGCGATATCTTTGGTTGTACTATGAGGAAAGAAGGTAAGTTTTCTTGAAACGACAAGCTAAAGCCGGCGCCGGCCGCGGAAAGCCGGGTTAATTGATGATGTCATGATTGATTGATTCCCAGTGTAATTTTCTGGGAGAGATGTTTTAAGTACACCGGGTCCCTGATAGTAACTTTGCACCGCCCAGGAACTACACAACACACTGTACTTATTACTATACTAACGAATAAAAGAGACCACTTGAAGGATTGACAAATTATATATTGATGACATGGTACTCGTTCCTATGGGCTATGGAACAAGACTAGAAACCAGCACCGATCGAGTAGCTGTAGATCTGACTTGGTTTTCGGCAGCCAGACGACCGAGCAGCATTAACCAGTAACCACTCACCAATCAGTAGCGACTCATGACTTTGCTCTGTGAACAAACATATATACATACATACGGTGGGGCGAGATGGTCATAGACAAAATTAGCTGCGGCGTCTACGGCAGCAACCACCTTACCACCCCGGCGGCTATGGCTGCAGCCACCTTACCACCCCGGCGGCTGCAGCAGCTGTATGCCAATTGGCAATTGCCAGCATCCCATAGACGGAGTCGCCATGTACACGAGCGCAGGAGAAACATATGGCCGCGCCCGCGGGTCGTGCTGGAGTGGTCAGTAGTCAATGTGGCGGCTCCACGCATTTCTTTTTCTGTCGGCTTTACACATTTGATTAGTACAAACACTTAAGGCGGCAAGAGTTTTCCCCGATTTTTATAGACGGATAAAGAGGAAACAAAAAGGATTTACAACTGAAACAACAAATACGGAATTAATCTGGACACCAAACCAGTATTGTGCCAAATTGTCGCGTCGTATAATTGCACACTGAAATTAAGTTAGCGACAAGAAAGACGCGCGCCTCTCCAAATCTGATAGCAACATGTCCGTGTCCGTCCGTTCAGAAAATCTTTCGAGAAACAAGTGGTGGCGCTTATAAGCTCCTCTGCTGGAAAAGTCAGGCCAAGTTGGGAGGCGGTGAGAGTCCACTCCACTCTACCAGTCCATTCAAGTGCGAAAATTCCTGGGTAGCGACGAAGGTGGGTGACGACCATAAGCTTACCCCATGGGAGAGGGACATGGCATGGACCCAAACTATTGGGATGGATGCAATGGGAGACAAGGCCAGGACAGGCTTGTTTAGACACCAACCAGTGATCCAGCTAGAAGGCGGTTGATATACGAGTACCTTCACCAAGATGCACTTTACTCAGGGACCAGAACGGTGGCATCTCATCGTGGATGATACGAGCGTGGAAGCCTGTCCTGGACCAACATGGCGAATGATCCATGTTTCCCAGGGAAAGGTACCTGGCATAGCTGGACGCAGATAAACTTTGATGAGGACTGCACATTATAGTGCCAGACTGCCCATTATACATTCCATATAAGTACGAACACGTATCTGAATTCTGGACATCAAATTACGTAGTATTATTATATTGTGCTACCAATTATAGCATTGTGGATTCGCACAATGAGAGAAGAAATCGAAAGAAGAAAGACGCGCACCACTCAAAAAAAAATTGATAGCGACACGTTCTCCGTCCGTTCATAAAACGCTTCCTTCTAGAACATCGTCTTATTGGTGCCGACACGTGGCGGCTTCGGTAAAAAAAATGAATGAAATCCTTCTAGAAACAGGTGGTGGCGCTCGCTCTGGTTGTCCCCGCCTAGCTAGCTTATTGCCTGACGCCGACACGCAGCGTGGCGGTACGACCTATGGGCAGCGAAATCATGGAGCACACATGCGTGTTAGGAAAAAACTTGACAGGGCAAGCCATCGGTCTGATCTGATCCCTCACCAGAACTATTATTTCGTTGGGATTATATTGATGGGTCCGCCCGCGGGCGCGGCTCGCCTACCGTTTCTCTCTGCCCAGGTCTACACCAATCAATCAAAGCATCTATTAAGCACGCAAAATATCTCACTCTATCCTTATCTCGTCATAGTAGTATGTACCTGGTACCACGTACCTATATCGGTGACAAACCTGCTGCTGTTTATCTAACGTGATGGATCGAGTTTCTATCTATCAATAATTGTGAGACACATCCACATGGCAGGCTGGAATATTTGTTAGAGTACGCCAGTTCGTATTATGGTACCCATATATATTATGCTCTACTATATTTTGAAAGATTTACAGGAGCACCGCACTGTCATTTAAGAATGACAGAAAGCATTTTTTTTAATATCAACAGGGATGCGTTCGCCACCTGAATATTCATATGTTAGCCCAAAATGGTCCGTGATATAGTTTTATATTTTGCACATTGTGACAAATAGTACAACAAAACACCAGATGAAAAAGAGCACAAAGGGTAACACTTAGACACAAGAACTATTCAACGATGCTCCAAAGAGGTGAATGACGCCCGAATGTAATCATCGTCGGCCAAGCAAGAAGAGGTGACTCGCAGGAGCTTGGCAAGACTTTCGCCGAAGTCTAGGGCCTACCTCAGCCTGTGTCAAGGCAATCAACGAGTCGATCCAAGGACCATAACCAAAGATTCTTCAATGGCGCCTTCAAGAAGGGAGATCCCTAAATCGCCCCAGAGTAATGCGAGCTAAGCTTTCACCCGTAAAACCATTGGCCCGTTGATTCGCCCCAAGATGGATGGGGCGCACACCGCCACGCATGGCCGAGGAGGTGGAAGCCAACCGACGCCCACACCGACGAGCCCTTGCCGGGCTCGCCGCGGCGATGGGAGGCACACACGGACAAACGCCCGAGCCAAGACGAAGAGATGTGTGTGTTGGAGGGAAGGCTTGCTAGCCGCCGCCACACCGGTGTGCGGAGTCAAACTGGACTCGCCCCGAAGTGGGCGTGCACCGGCCTGCGCTCACGGTAACCAATGCAACCAATGCCACACCGCACGGAGCCCTTGTCGGGCTCGCCCGCGACATGATGGGAGGCGCGCAGCGACAAACGTCCACGCCAAGGCGAGAGATGTGTGTGTTGGAGGAAGGCTTGCCGCCGCCACTTTGTTGTGCCGCCAAAGCGGGACTCGCCCGGCCCGAAGTGGGAGGTGCACACCGGCAAGTGCTCACGGGGTAGCCGCCACCACACCACGCGGAGCCCCTTCTTGGACTCGCCCCCACAGCGGAGGGAGCGCGCACAAGCCGTGCATGTGTTGCTTTCGCCGCCACACCGTCTTGACCATTCCCGGTTCGCCCGCGACGGTGGGGGCGTGCCGGCAAGATGCCTTACGGGCGGCGTCCCCCCGCCCGGCAAGCCCGCGGCCGATCGCATGCACCGCACCACCACGATGCCCCTCGCAAAACAAGAGCGAAGAAGAAGCGAGCACACCGCCCCACCACCAAAGACGCCGCGGGTGGAACAACATATATACAGGTCATAGATCCATCCCGCTCCACTAGAAGCGCCGCCAAGGCCGCCACGGGTCACCAATGCCCGGCAAAGACATGCTACCAACGTTATGCACACCGCCGTCCACCACCGGGAGGAAGTGCCCGCCACCAACTCGGCGTCGCCCCGGCCCGAGGCCACGCCCCTATCCCACAAGATGCTAGATCCATCCACTAAGGTTGAGGATCCGATGTCCCACGCCATCGCCGTGGACGCCGCCGCATACGCTAAGCCTAATATTTGGATCCGCCGCCGAAGTCGCTAGATCCTACCACCCCAGGCGTTGAAGAGGCGCCGAGAAGCCCGGCCCGGCGTTGTCGCCGCGCCACGCCATGGAGGAAGGGGAAACGGGGGGAGACAAGCGCCGCCGCCTCCACCTTGCGTCGCCAGGGCTCCGCCCGACGTTACCTCGCCAAGCACCACGCTGCTCGCCATCCCAGCGAACCTTGCGGCCCTATTGACGGCCCCACTCAAGCGGCGCAATTGAGGAGTAGAGGAAGGAGAGGCGGGGCTAGGGTTTTGGCGTACTTGCCAGCGTCTCTCCACTATCTTTTTTCACAAGGGATTATTACAAAAATATTACTTCTCATTGTATACTATCATGTTTTAACTTTTCTAAATGTATGTTAATTTGAGTGCGTACATATCCAGGACATAAGCATATATCTAGATACATAGCGGTAATCTATACATCAAAAAATGTCAAAAGATCTTACGAATTGAAATAGATGGAGTACGTGTATACATAGTTTATCAATCCAATAAAAACCCAAGTCGAAAACGATGATAACGTTTTTGAAAGCTCGCGACCGACGAACGCCGATGGCTCCGCTCCATTTCTCAATTATTTTCTGTAGCAAAAACGATAAGTCTTGACGTCGTTTTTTTCTCCAATGGACCGACGTCTGCTGATTTGGTCCCGTCACTGATCACGCGCACACAGGGACAGGTTTGCCCCTGCCCACCCACTGGCACTGGCCCACTATATCTCGTATTATCCGTCTCACCGATCACCGTCTGTCCCCATTCCATTTCATTGACCGCGCACGGGCCGCGGCACCCCGCACCCCGCACCGTCACGCACGGCGGCACAAGCCGTGGTTTTTTTCCACAGCGGGGCGTCCCCACCCAATTCCACTCGACCGCTCGCTCCTCCTCTCTATTTATCCTGTGGCATCAGATCACCGCAAAGCGATCACGCCACAGCCCACTGCACTACTGGCCAGGCACAGAAGAAGCGAAACTTGCTGCGCTCACTCGTGACGTGTCTCCCGGCGAAGCGAACGCTTACGGTCAAAGGAAATGGGCGTCAGCGCTGATCTGAAGCACCGGCGCCACCAGGAGGCGCGCGTGCCCGACGGCGCGTCGCTCGCGGCCATGTACCTCTACGGCGACGTGCTCGAGTCCGTGGTGGAGCGGGTGCCGGCGGCCGACCTGGCCGCCACGGCGCGGGTCTCGCGGGAGTGGCTCCGCGCGGTGCGCGCCGCGCTGCGCCGCAGGCCGCGGCGGCTGCCCTGGCTCGTCGTGCACCTCCAGTGCCGCGGCGGCGGTGGGCTCCGGTGCGCCGCGGCGTACGACCCCTGCTCGGGCGCCTGGCTCGCCGTGCCGGCGCCGCGCCACGCGACGCCGTCCCACGTCCGCCTCCTGCGCGGCGGCGGCGCGCGCGGGGACCGCGTCTGCGCGCTCTCGCTCTCGGGCCTCGCCGTCGCGGCAGACCCGCTCGGGACGACCATGGCCGACGGCTGCTGCGTCGCGCTCGACGCACCCGCCGTGTGGCGCGTCGACCCGGTGCTCGCCGCGGTGGGCGACCGCGTCGTCGCGCTTGGCGGCGCGTGCAGGCTCGCGCTGGTCGACGGCGGTGACGCCGGCGCGGTCGAGGTCCACGAGGCCGGCGGCGGGTGGACCGCCTGCGACCCGATGCCGGACGTGCTCAGGGAGTCCGCCGCGGCGACGTGGCTCTCCGCGGCCGCCACGGACCAGCGGGTGTACCTCGTGGACAGGACCACCGGGTGGGCGAGCTGGTTCGACCCGGCGAACCGGCGGTGGGGCCCCACCCGTCGCCCGGTCCCGATGCCGCCGTCACCACGTGGGGCGTCGCGCCCGGCCGCGCCGGCGCCGAGGAGCGCCTCGTTCTCTTCGGGGCTAAGCGGGCAGACAAGGAGGCGGAGTGCACGGTCGCCGTCCAGGCATGGGAGGTGGACGGCGACACCCTGAACAGATCCCCTCCGCATCCAGCGATGCGATGCCGCCGGAGCTGTCCGAGCGGTTGTTTCCTCGTGACGACACTGATGACGACGACGAAGAGGAACTGGACGACGGGACGTTGTCGATCGGGGTGTGCGGCAACGCTGCGGGCGGGTACGTGTACAATGCGGCCGCGCCGGCGAACGGCGCGGTGCTCTACGAGCTGTGGGAGGAGGGAAGGCCCAGGGAAGCGCCACCGCGGTGGCGCGCTGGGACTGGGTGCCCTGCGCACCGGCCGTTGAGGCCCACCCGCTGGGCCGTGCCATCCTGGCTTGCTCGCCGGTGGGGCTGGATGAGCTGGCGTTGGCCGTTGGTGCAAGGGACCCACGCTGACGACGCACGGCGACGCTGTTTGCCACTTGCAAGCGAAGTCGTCGATGGATTGAAAAGGATATTCTTTTACGCTATGTAGAGTGTCACTAGCTTTTTGTAAACTACAACTTCACGTCTTGACCGAGCTACCGCTTGGTGCTCTCTCGGTCCTTCCCCACGCTACAGTCAATTCCGAGCGACTTCCAGGCGATTCGAGTTCCGTCGTCGAGCTGGCCGGCCCCTGCTCCTCCGGCGTCCGTCGGACGTCGCAGGAGAGGTGCGCCTGGCCCTCGACGGCGGCTGTTGTACAGCTTATCTACTAGTTTTCAGTTTTCAGTTTTCAGTAGAGCGGCGGCGGCTATGGTGACGGGTCGGCTTCGTTCTTCTCCGTCTCTTCGTCCGCGGCGGCGTGGAATAAAAGGTTGCTTCGTCTTTGCTGGGCGACGACGGAGACGTTTCTCCGCCGGCTTCCCTGCCCTGCATGCGGAGGCGTCTACCTGTGCGGTGCGGCTCGGAGGCCGGGGATTTTCTCCGGCGGCGAGCTGGCCTTCTCTTCCTTGGCCTCGACGTGGTGTTTTCTTCCGGAGACGGCGAAGACACTTTCGATTTTCGAGGCGCAAGATCCGTTTGCTCGCCATCTGTCGGTGGCGGAGCCATGCTGTGTCCGGGCGGCGTCGGCGACGTGGAGGTGCTGACGGTGCTGTGGAATAAGGTTTCGCGACCTCTCCTTCACCCTGATGGCGTTCTTCTCCGGCGCCTGCGGCGAGGTCGGCGACCTCCGTACAGGACATTAGGGCCGTGGCTTCATCGCCTTTGGACGATGTTGTCGTTGCTCTCGTTTCTCCTGTTCGGAGTTTGTACAGGAGGCTGTCGTCGATCGTGGCTTCGTCCGGTTGTCCGGGCAGCGACGACAGAAGGGAGGCTTTCCTGCCTCGGTACACGGTTTGTGGTTGCAGGAGGTATGGACTTCGTTTTCCTTCTGGCCTTTGTCGGAAATGCGAGGTTCCAGGTTCGAGGGTGTCCGGGGTTCTTCCTCGGCCGACGTTTCGCAAAGATTACGGCTTCGCCACCGATAAGCGGTTCAAAGCAGCAAAGTTGGAGCTCCTAAAGCTCGTCACCGCTGCGATGATGCATCCTCGAATCAAGATGAAGTGGTTTGGTTTTGGTTGTTGTATCGAAACATGGGTTTCTCTTGTACCTTTCTCTGTTGTACCCGTATTTGTACTCGGTCGTTTTCTTTACTTAATACAGGTACAACTTTCAAAAAAAAAAAACTTTTTGTAAACTACCATTTGATGATTGCGTGGATAATGCTCCTCACTCAAAGTTGCATCATTTGCGTATCTCCTTTTGACACTTTTTTTTTTTCCTAATTGCTCCGTTAATAACAAGCGACATACTCCCTTTGAACGTGTCACGTAATTGTGTCCAAATCCATTCAAGCTCAGAATCTAGACATTTTTGAATGCTAATTGCTCCTCCCAGGGGTGAATCTAGCCAGATTAGTCACCAGGATCAGCGTCAAATAAGTTGTTGTTATATGATGTTTTATTTTGAATTATGACCAAAAAAATGCCTAATATATAGAGGATTAGCTAAAAGTTATTGGGGACGGCGGACCCGATGGTATACACTGCATCCGCCACTGTAACAAGCGACATACTCCCTCGGTCATGTTTTAATCTTTAACTCGGTCATGTTTTAATCTTTAACTGGTACTACATTAAATCTTTGAATGTGTAATGTAATTGTGTGCAGATGTTAAGAGTCTCTACTGCGAGGACGACAGTCCAACGTGGGCGGAGGGCGGGCGGAGGGAGTATGTTTCTTCCTCTATAGACGTGTTTATAGATAATAAGTAGATATAAAGGCAGCAGGGATGTTATTGTTGAGAAAGAAAAAGGATGCAGATCAATGTTGCCGGATGAAAATTCTGTAGCGTACCTAAAAACGTAGAATTGTTGGAATGTTTCTCCGTAAAATTGTTTAGGTTGCTTCTTAATAGCTCCCCATTCTGGTCCCAAAAGGCTGGCCTTCTCGAATGGATATATCCTCCAGCAGAGACAAGTACTACGAACTGTGCATTATTATAACCATTAAAGCGCCCTGGGCACCACTGGATCTTTGTTGAGAGACCCAAAGAGTTGGTGAAGCATAAATGAGGGGCGTTTAGTTGGTGAAATATTTTGAGTTTGACTTTCTTGTAGTATTTTCGTTTTGTATTTTTAACTATTGTCTAATCATAGACTAACCGGGTTTAAAAGATTCGCCTCGCAGTGTAACGGGCTGGATGATGGTGGCCGAGGAAGGTCGACATGCAGGAGATACAAAACCTATTGATCCACAAGACGCGGTGCGGTTTGTCTAAAGCTGCTGCTTCTTAGGTCTCTTCTAAATGTTGGATATGTTGTCAGGGTTTATCCGTTTTGAAGCCGTATTCTAGTTTGCTTTGATCATGTTCGCTGTTCTGGGCATGTAAGGATCGAGGCCCCCATCCATAAATTGGAGTTGTTAACTGTTTTCGGTCCATTGACCTCGTTAATGGACTGAGGCAAATGCCCTTAAACTCTAAAAAAAAAAGATTCGCCTCGCACTTTTCGGCTTAAATTGTGCAATTAGTCTTTTTATTTAACTATATTTAATACTCCATTTATGCTTCAAAAGATTTGATGTTACGCCTATGCTAAAAGACCGTGTTTTCTCAGAACGTAAACCGGCTTTTCATCTAAGACGATTTGGGTCTGTTTGGTTCTAGTGGGACTATGAACTAGAGACTAAATTTTAGTCTTATTTAGTTCCTAAATTAGTAAATAATATGATTAGAGACTAATTTTTAGTCTTATTTACTCCCTAATTTAATAAACTCTTGGGAGGGGCTAGGGACTAATTTTTAGTCCTGTTAGTCTCTAGTCCCTGCATCAAAACAGACCCTCTCATTGGTGCTACCTTGTTCTTTGTGGCCCGCTCTTGGCTTAGGATCCCATCCAACCCTTAAAACACTTATATTACATGATTCTCGAAGCATATTAACTCCTATTTTTTTTGTTGTAATGTAATAACAAACTATAACAAAATTGAAGAATTTACTTCTGAAAAAAAAACGATTTACTACCTTAGTCTATAAAAGAATGACAATTGTCATATTATGAGGAATGAAACACCATAAGTTTTGATCGACCAAAGTTATTATACTAACATTCATGATACAAAAATAAATACATTTAGATTAATTATGGAATACTTTTCAATTCTATCGCCGCCTATAGGTTCAAATCTAAGAGAAATTTAAGATTATGTTTTCTACACCGAAACTTTCTTGCCTTTCTCGAATACCAAGGAGAAGAAAAGGATTGAGTCAAAATAAAAAGCTATTTTGGAGTGCCTCCTTGCGAAGTCCCGAATGCCACTTGAGCTCAAATGGTAAAGTCTGACTTATCCTATATACACTAAAATTAAGTCAACGATTTATACGGATATATCTGAAACATATCATACTTCA
>JADLZK010000180.1:0-23332 GCA_015847255.1 Hyparrhenia diplandra
AATCGAAGCTAGAATTTTTGCAAGGGTTGCGGAATCAAATGCCTCAGCCTAGTGAACCTAAATTTGAACAAGTTGACCATTAGAGAGTTTTTCTAAGAATCACTTGCCATAGGCCTCAAAGTAGCACTTGTTTAGAGTGAAATCTTGAATTCCATCAAAAATCTCTATGTTGACCTACGAACCAAAAACAAGAAGGGGAACAACACGAAAGGTACATAGGAAGTTAGGGTGGATAGGTTAGATGATGTTAGGATCAATTACATTGCGTTCCCCAACCGTTAATATATGTTTTCTGGATGAACTCAAAACCATCCAACCGACGATAGGAAGCTAGACTTTTCGCGGTTGTGGAATCAAATGTTGATTGAACAAGTGGACCATTAGAACTACAAACAAAGAGTTTAAGTTTCCAAAATCTATGGAGCCTCCACGAACCAAAACAAGAAGGATAGAATCGTAGGCTAGAATTTTTGTAACGGTTGTGGAATCAAATGCGGTTGTGGAATCAAATGCCTCAGCCTAGTGAACCTAAATTTGAACAAGTTGACCATTAGAGAGTTTTTCTAAGAATCACTTGCCATAGGCCTCAAAGTAGCACTTGTTTAGAGTGAAATCTTGGAATTCCATCAAAAATCTCTCAGGTCGACCAACCAACGAGAAACAAGAAAGGGAACGACACGAAAGGTACATAGGAAGTTAGTGTGGATAGGTTAGATGATGGTAGGATCAATTACATTGCGTTCCCCAACCGTTAATATATGTTTCTGGATGTGACATTAGGGACTGCTGGCGTTGATTTCAGCGCGAACTACGAACAGAGAGAAGTTTCCAAATCGGCGATAGAATCGAGCTAGACTTTTTTGCGGTTGTGGAATCAAATGCCTAACCCTAGAGAACCTAAATTTGAACAAGTGGACCATTAGAGAGTTTTTCTATGAATCACTTGCCATAGGCCTCAAAGTAGCACTTGTTTAGAGTGAAATCTTGGAATTCCATCGAAAATCTACGCGGTCGACCAACAAAGTAAAACAAGAAGGGAACAACACGAAAGGTACATAGGAAGTTAGGGTGGATAGGTTAGATGATGGAAGGATCAATTACATTGCGTTCCCCAACCGTTAATATATGTTTCTGGATGTGACATTAGGGACTGCTGGCGTTGATTTCAGCGCGAACTACAAACAAAGAGAAGTTTCCAATCCGGCGATAGAATCGAGCTAGACTTTTTCGCGGTTGTGGAATCAAATGCCTCGCCCTAGAGAACCTAAATTCGAACAAGTGGACCATTAGAGAGTTTTTCTAAGAATCACTTGCCATAGGCCTCAAAGTAGCACTTGTTTAGAGTGAAATCTCTGAATTCCATCAAAAATCTCTATGTCGACCTACGAACCGAAACAAGAAGGGGAACGACACGAAAGGTACATAGGAAGTTAGGGTGGATAGGTTAGATGATGGTAGGATCAATTACATTGCGTTCCCCAACCGTTAATATATGTTTCTGGATGTAACATTAGGGACTGCTGGCGTTGATTTCAGCGCGAACTACAAACAAAGAGAAGTTTCCAATCCGGCGATAGAATCGAGCTAGAATTTATTGCGGTTGTGGAATCAAATGCCTCAGCCTAGTGAACCTAAATTTGAACAAGTTGACCATTAGAGAGTTTTTCTAAGAATCACTTGCCATAGGCCTCAAAGTAGCACTTGTTTAGAGTGAAATCTTGAATTCCATCAAAAATCTACGTGTCGACCAACGAACCAGGAAACAAGAAAGGGGAACAACACTAAAGGTACATAGGAAGTTAGTGTGGATAGGTTAGATGATGGTAGGATCAATTACATTGCGTTCCCCAACCGTTAATATATGTTTTGGATGTGACATTAGGGAATGCTGGCGTTGATTTCAGCGCGAACTAAAAACAGAGAGAAGTTTCCAATCCGCGATAGAATCGAGCTAGACTTTTTGCGGTTGTGGAATCAAATGCCTAACCCTAGAGAACCTAAATTTGAACAAGTGGACCATTAGAGAGTTTTTCTATGAATCACTTGCCATAGGCCTCAAAGTAGCACTTGTTTAGAGTGAAATCTTGGAATTCCATCAAAAATCTCTACGTGTCGACCAACGAAGTGAAACAAGAAGGGACAACACTAAAGGTACATAGGAAGTTAGGGTGGATAGGTTAGATGATGGAAGGATCAATTACATTGCGTTCCCCAACCGTTAATATATGTTTTCGGATGTGACATTAGGGGCTGGCTGGCGTTGATTTCAGGCGCAAACTACAAACAAAGAGAAGTTTCCAATCCGCGATAGAATCGAGCTAGCCTTTTCGCGGGTTGCGGAATCAAATGCCTCGCCCTAGAGAACCTAAATTCGAACAAGTGGACCATTAGAGAGTTTTTCTAAGAATCACTTGGCATAGGCCTCAAAGTAGCACTTGTTTAGAGTGAAATCTCTGAATTCCATAAAAAATCTCTATGTCGACCTACGAACCGAAACAAGAAGGGGAGCGATTACCGAAAGGTACATAGGAAGTTAGGGTGGATAGGTTAGATGATGGTAGGATCAATTACATTGCGTTCCCCAACCGTTAATATATGTTTCTGGATGTAACATTAGGGACTGCTGGCGTTGATTTCAGCGCGAACTACAAACAAAGAGAAGTTTCCAATCCGGTGATAGAATCGAGCTAGAATTTATTGCGGTTGTGGAATCAAATGCCTCAGCCTAGTGAACCTAAATTTGAACAAGTTGACCATTAGAGAGTTTTTCTAAGAATCACTTGCCATAGGCCTCAAAGTAGCACTTGTTTAGAGTGAAATCTTGGAATTCCATCAAAAATCTCTGTGTCGACCAACGAACCGAAACAAGAAAGGGAACGACACGAAAGGTACATAGGAAGTTAGTGTGGATAGGTTAGATGATGGTAGGATCAATTACATTGCGTTCCCCAACCGTTAATATATGTTTCTGGATGTGACATTAGGGACTGCTGGCGTTGATTTCAGCGCGAACTCAAAACAGAGAGAAGTTTCCAATCCGGCGATAGAATCGAGCTAGACTTTTGTGGTTGTGGAATCAAATGCCTAACCCTAGAGAACCTAAATTTGAACAAGTGGACCATTAGAGAGTTTTCTATGAATCACTTGCCATAGGCCTCAAATTAGCACTTGTTTAGAGTGAAATCTTGGAATTCCATCAAAAATCTACGTGGTCGACCAACGAAAGTGAAACAAGAAGGGGAACAACACGAAAGGTACATAGGAAGTTAGGGTGGATAGGTTATATGATGGAAGGATCAATTACATTGCGTTCCCCAACCGTTAATATATGTTTGGATGTGACATTAGGGACTTTTTGGCGTTGATTTCAGCGCCGAACTACAAACAAAGAGAAGTTTCCAATCCGGCGATAGAATCGAAGCTAGACTTTTTTGCGGTTGTGGAATCAAATGCCTCGCCCTAGAGAACCTAAATTCGAACAAGTGGACCATTAGAGAGTTTTTCTAAGAATCACTTGCCATAGGCCTCAAAGTAGCACCTGTATAGATTGAAATCTTGGAATTCCATCGAAAATCTCTGTGTCGACCAACAAACCGAAACAAGAAGGGGAACGACACGAAAGGTACATAGGAAGTTAGGGTGGATAGGTTAGATGATGGTAGGATCAATTACATTGCGTTCCCCAACCGTTAATATATGTTTCTGGATGTGACATTAGGGACTGCTGGCGTTGATTTCAGCGCGAACTACGAACAGAGAGAAGTTTCCAATCCGGCGATAGAATCGAGCTAGACTTTTTCGCGGTTGTGGAATCAAATGCCTCGCCCTAGAGAACCTAAATTCGAACAAGTGGACCATTAGAGAGTTTTTCTAAGAATCACTTGCCATAGGCCTCAAAGTAGCACTTGTTTAGAGTGAAATCTTGGAATTCCATAAAAAAGTCTACGTGTTGACCTACGAACCGAAACAAGAAGGGGAACAACACGAAAGGTACATAGGAAGTTAGGGTGGATAGGTTAGATGATGTTAGGATCAATTACATTAAGTTCCCCAACCGTTAATATATGTTTCTGTATGTGACATTAGGGAATGCTGGTGTTGATTTCAGAGCGAACTCAAAACCAAGAGAAGTTTCCAATCCGACGATAGAATCGAGCTAGACTTTTTCGTGGTTGTGGAATCAAATGCCTCGCCGTAGAGAACCTAAATTCGAACAAGTGGACCATTAGAGAGTTTTTCTAAGAATCACTTGTCATAGGCCTCAAAGTAGCACTTGTTTAGAGTGAAATCTCTGAATTCCATAAAAAATCTCTATGTCGACCTACTGGCAAAACAAGAAGGGAACGACACGAAAGGTACATAGGAAGTTAGGGTGGATAGGTTAGATGATGGTAGGATCAATTACATTGCATTCCCCAACCGTTAATATATGTTTCTGGATGTGACATTAGGGGCTGCTGGCGTTGATTTCAGCGCGAACTACAAACAAAGAGAAGTTTCCAGTGCGGCGATAGCATCGAGCTAGCCTTTTTCGTGGTTGTGAAGAAGCTTGTGGTTGTGGAATCAAATGCCTCGCCCTAGAGAACCTAAATTCGAACAAGTGGACCATTAGAGAGTTTTTCTAAGAATCACTTGTCATAGGCCTCAAAGTAGCACTTGTTTAGAGTGAAATCTCTGAATTCCATCAAAAATCTCTATGTTGACCTACGAACCGAAACAAGAAGGGGAACGACACGAAAGGTACATAGGAAGTTAGGGTGGATAGGTTAGATGATGGTAGGATCAATTACATTGCGTTCCCCAACCGTTAATATATGTTTTACGGATGTAACATTAGGGACTGCTTGGCGTTGATTTCAGCGCGAACTACAAACAAAGAGAAGTTTCCAATCCGGCGATAGAATCGAGCTAGAATTTATTGCGGTTGTGGAATCAAATGCCTCAGCCTAGTGAACCTAAATTTGAACAAGTTGACCATTAGAGAGTTTTTCTAAGAATCACTTGGCATAGGCCTCAAAGTAGCACTTGTTTAGAGTGAAATCTTGGAATTCCATCAAAAATCTCTGTGTTGACCAACGAACCTAAAACAAGAAGGGGGAACGACACTAAAAAGGTACATAGGAAGTTAGGGTGGATAGGTTAGATGATGGTAGGATCAATTACATTGCGTTCCCCAACCGTTAATATATGTTTCTGGATGTGACATTAGGGACTGCTGGCGTTGATTTCAGCGCGAACTACAAACAAAGAGAAGTTTCCAATCCGGCGATAGAATCGAGCTAGAATTTTTTGCGGTTGTGGAATCAAATGCCTAACCCTAGAGAACCTAAATTTGAACAAGTGGACCATTAGAGAGTTTTTCTATGAATCACTTGCCATAGGCCTCAAAGTAGCACTTGTTTAGAGTGAAATCTTGGAATTCCATCAAAAATCTCTCGTGTCGACCAACCAAAGTGAAACAAGAAAGGGAACAACACGAAAGGTACATAGGAAGTTAGGGTGGATAGGTTAGATGATGGAAGGATCAATTACATTGCGTTCCCCAACCGTTAATATATGTTTACGGATGTGACATTAGGGATCTTTGGCGTTGATTTCAGCGAACTACAAACGAGAGAGAAGTTTCCAATCCGGCGATAGAATCGAGCTAGACTTTTTCGCGGTTGTGGAATCAAATGCCTAACCCTAGAGAACCTAAATTTGAACAAGTGGACCATTAGAGAGTTTTTCTAAGAATCACTTGGCATAGGCCTCAAAGTAGCACTTGTTTAGAGTGAAATCTTGAATTCCATCAAAAATCTCTATGTCGACCAACAAACCCGAAACAAGAAGGGAACAACACGAAAGGTACATAGGAAGTTAGGGTGGATAGGTTAGATGATGGTAGGATCAATTACATTGCGTTCCCCAACCGTTAATATATGTTTTGGATGTAACATTAGGGATGGCTGGCGTTGATTTCAGCGCGAACTACAAACAAAGAGAAGTTTCCAATCCGGTGATAGAATCGAGCTAGAATTTTTGCGGTTGTGGAATCAAATGCCTCAGCCTAGTGAACCTAAATTTGAACAAGTTGACCATTAGAGAGTTTTTCTAAGAATCACTTGCCATAGGCCTCAAAGTAGCACTTGTTTAGAGTGAAATCTTGGAATTCCATCAAAAATCTCGCGGTCGCAACCAACAAACCGAAACAAGAAGGGAAACGACACGAAAGGTACATAGGAAGTTAGGGTGGATAGGTTAGATGATGGTAGGATCAATTACATTGCGTTCCCCAACCGTTAATATATGTTTTGGATGTGACATTAGGGACTGGCCGGCGTTGATTTCAGCGCGAACTAAAAACAGAGAGAAGTTTCCAATCCGCGATAGAATCGAGCTAGACTTTTTGCGGTTGTGGAATCAAATGCCTAACCCTAGAGAACCTAAATTTGAACAAGTGGACCATTAGAGAGTTTTTCTATGAATCACTTGCCATAGGCCTCAAAGTAGCACTTGTTTAGAGTGAAATCTTGGAATTCCATCGAAAATCTCTGTGTCGACCAACAAAGTGAAACAAGAAGGGGAACAACACGAAAGGTACATAGGAAGTTAGGGTGGATAGGTTAGATGATGGAAGGATCAATTACATTGCGTTCCCCAACCGTTAATATATGTTTCTGGATGTGACATTAGGGACTGCTGGCGTTGATTTCAGCGCGAACTACAAACAGAGAGAAGTTTCCAATCCGGCGATAGAATCGAGCTAGCCTTTTTCGCGGTTGCGGAATCAAATGCCTCGCCCTAGAGAACCTAAATTCGAACAAGTGGACCATTAGAGAGTTTTTCTAAGAATCACTTGGCATAGGCCTCAAAGTAGCACTTGTTTAGAGTGAAATCTCTGAATTCCATAAAAAATCTCTATGTCGACCTACGAACCGAAACAAGAAGGGGAACGACACGAAAGGTACATAGGAAGTTAGGGTGGATAGGTTAGATGATGGTAGGATCAATTACATTGCGTTCCCCAACCGTTAATATATGTTTCTGGATGTGACATTAGGGGCTGCCGGCGTTGATTTCAGCGCGAACTACAAACAAAGAGAAGTTTCCAATCCGGCGATAGAATCGAGCTAGAATTTTTGCGGTTGTGGAATCAAATGCCTCGCCCTAGAGAACCTAAATTTGAACAAGTGGACCATTAGAGAGTTTTTCTAAGAATCACTTGCCATAGGCCTCAAAGTAGCACTTGTTTAGAGTGAAATCTTGAATTCCATCAAAAATCTCTATGTTGACCAACGAACCGAAACAAGAAGGGGAACAACACGAAAGGTACATAGGAAGTTAGGGTGGATAGGTTAGATGATGGTAGGATCAATTACATTGCGTTCCCAACCGTTAATATATGTTTCTCGATGTGACATTAGGGACTGCGGGCGTTGATTTCAGCGCGAACTCAAAACAAAGAGAAGTTTCCAATCCGGCGATAGAATCGAGCTAGACTTTTTTTGGGTTGTGGAATCAAATGCCTAACCCTAGTGAACCTAAATTTGAACAAGTGGACCATTGGAGAGTTTTTCTAAGAATCACTTGCCATAGGCCTCAAAGTAGCACTTGTTTAGAGTGAAATCTTGGAATTCCATCGAAAATCTCTGTGTCAACCAACGAACCGAAACAAGAAGGGGAACGACACGAAAGGTACATAGGAAGTTAGGGTGGATAGGTTAGATGATGGTAGGATCAATTACATTGCGTTCCCCAACCGTTAATATATGTTTCTGGATGTGACATTAGGGACCTGCTGGCGTTGATTTCAGCGCGAACTACAAAAACAAAGAGAAGTTTCCAATCCGGCGATAGAATCGAGCTAGACTTTTTGCGGTTGTGGAATCAAATGCCTAACCCTAGAGAACCTAAATTTGAACAAGTGGACCATTAGAGAGTTTTTCTAATGAATCACTTGCCATAGGCCTCAAAGTAGCACTTGTTTAGAGTGAAATCTTGGAATTCCATCAAAAATCTCTATGTCGACCAACGAAAGTGAAACAAGAAGGGGAACAACACTAAAGGTACATAGGAAGTTAGGGTGGATAGGTTAGATGATGGTAGGATCAATTACATTGCGTTCCCCAACCGTTAATATATGTTTTGGATGTGACATTAGGGACTGCCGGGCGTTGATTTCAGCGCGAACTACAAACAAAGAGAAGTTTCCAATCCGCGATAGAATCGAGCTAGAATTTTTCGCGGTTGTGGAATCAAATGCCTCGCCCTAGAGAACCTAAATTTGAACAAGTGGACCATTAGAGAGTTTTTCTAAGAATCACTTGCCATAGGCCTCAAAGTAGCACTTGTTTAGAGTGAAATCTTGGAATTCCATCAAAAATCTCGGTCGACCAACGAACCGAAACAAGAAGGGGAACGACACGAAAGGTACATAGGAAGTTAGGGTGGATAGGTTAGATGATGGTAGGATCAATTACATTGCGTTCCCCAACCGTTAATATATGTTTTCTGGATGTGACATTAGGGACTGCCGGCGTTGATTTCAGCGCGAACTACAAAACAAAGAGAAGTTTCCAATCCGGTGATAGAATCGAGCTAGACTTTTTGCGGTTGTGGAATCAAATGCCTAACCCTAGAGAACCTAAATTTGAACAAGTGGACCATTAGAGAGTTTTTCTAAGAATCACTTGCCATAGGCCTCAAAGTAGCACTTGTTTAGAGTGAAATCTTGGAATTCCATCGAAAATCTCTGTGTCGACCAACGAAGTGAAACAAGAAGGGGAACAACACGAAAGGTACATAGGAAGTTAGGGTGGATAGGTTAGATGATGGTAGGATCAATTACATTGCGTTCCCCAACCGTTAATATATGTTTCTAGATGTGACATTAGGGACTGCTGGCGTTGATTTCAGCGCGCGAACTACAAAAACAAAGAGAAGTTTCCAATCCGGCGATAGAATCGAGCTAGATTTTTCGCGGTTGTGGAATCAAATGCCTAACCCTAGAGAACCTAAATTTGAACAAGTGGACCATTAGAGAGTTTTTCTAAGAATCACTTGCCATAGGCCTCAAAGTAGCACTTGTTTAGAGTGAAATCTTGGAATTCCATCGAAAATCTCGTGTTGACCAACAAAAGTGAAACAAGAAGGGGAACGACACGAAAGGTACATAGGAAGTTAGGGTGGATAGGTTAGATGATGGTAGGATCAATTACATTGCGTTCCCCAACCGTTAATATATGTTTCGGATGTGACATTAGGGATGCCGGGCGTTGATTTCAGCGCGAACTACAAACAAAGAGAAGTTTCCAATCCGCGATAGAATCGAGCTAGATTTTTCGCGGTTGTGGAATCAAATGCCTAACCCTAGAGAACCTAAATTTGAACAAGTGGACCATTAGAGAGTTTTTCTAAGAATCACTTGCCATAGGCCTCAAAGTAGCACTTGTTTAGAGTGAAATCTTGGAATTCCATCGAAAATCTCCGTGTTGACCAACGAACCGAAACAAGAAGGGGAACAACAAATTAAAGGTACATAGGAAGTTAGGGTGGATAGGTTAGATGATGTTAGGATCAATTACATTAAGTTCCCCAACCGTTAATATATGTTTCTGTATGTGACATTAGGGAATGCTGGTGTTGATTTCAGAGCGAACTCAAAACCAAGAGAAGTTTCCAATCCGACGATAGAATCGAGCTAGACTTTTTCGTGGTTGTGGAATCAAATGCCTCGCCGTAGAGAACCTAAATTCGAACAAGTGGACCATTAGAGAGTTTTTCTATGAATCACTTGTCATAGGCCTCAAAGTAGCACTTGTTTAGAGTGAAATCTTGGAATTCCATCAAAAATCTCTATGTCGACCAACGAAGTGAAAACAAGAAGGGGAACGACACTAAAGGTACATAGGAAGTTAGGGTGGATAGGTTAGATGATGGTAGGATCAATTACATTGCGTTCCCCAACCGTTAATATATGTTTCTGGATGTGACATTAGGGGCTGCTGGCGTTGATTTCAGCGCGAACTACAAACAAAGAGAAGTTTCCAATCCGGCGATAGAATCGAGCTAGCCTTTTTCGCGGTTGCGGAATCAAATGCCTCGCCCTAGAGAACCTAAATTCGAACAAGTGGACCATTAGAGAGTTTTTCTAAGAATCACTTGGCATAGGCCTCAAAGTAGCACTTGTTTAGAGTGAAATCTCTGAATTCCATCAAAAATCTCTATGTTGACCTACGAACCGAAACAAGAAGGGGAACGACACGAAAGGTACATAGGAAGTTAGGGTGGATAGGTTAGATGATGGTAGGATCAATTACATTGCGTTCCCCAACCGTTAATATATGTTTCTGGATGTAACATTAGGGATCGGCATGCGTTGATTTCAGCGCGAACTACAAACAAAGAGAAGTTTCCAATCCGTGATAGAATCGAGCTAGAATTTATTGCGGTTGTGGAATCAAATGCCTCAGCCTAGTGAACCTAAATTTGAACAAGTTGACCATTAGAGAGTTTTTCTAAGAATCACTTGCCATAGGCCTCAAAGTAGCACTTGTTTAGAGTGAAATCTTGGAATTCCATCAAAAATCTCTGTGTCGACCAACGAACCGAAACAAGAAAGGGAACGACACGAAAGGTACATAGGAAGTTAGGGTGGATAGGTTAGATGATGGTAGGATCAATTACATTGCGTTCCCCAACCGTTAATATATGTTTCTGGATGTGACATTAGGGACTGCTGGCGTTGATTTCAGCGCGAACTACGAACAGAGAGAAGTTTCCAATCCGGCGATAGAATCGAGCTAGACTTTTTTGCGGCTGTGGAATCAAATGCCTAACCCTAGAGAACCTAAATTTGAACAAGTGGACCATTAGAGAGTTTTTCTATGAATCACTTGCCATAGGCCTCAAATTAGCACTTGTTTAGAGTGAAATCTTGGAATTCCATCAAAAATCTCTGTGTCGACCAACGAAGTGAAACAAGAAGGGGAACAACACGAAAGGTACATAGGAAGTTAGGGTGGATAGGTTAGATGATGGAAGGATCAATTACATTGCGTTCCCCAACCGTTAATATATGTTTCTGGATGTGACATTAGGGACTGCTGGCGTTGATTTCAGCGCGAACTACAAACAAAGAGAAGTTTCCAATCCGGCGATAGAATCGAGCTAGACTTTTTCGCGGTTGTGGAATCAAATGCCTCGCCCTAGAGAACCTAAATTTGAACAAGTGGACCATTAGAGAGTTTTTCTAAGAATCACTTGCCATAGGCCTCAAAGTAGCACTTGTTTAGAGTGAAATCTTGGAATTCCATCAAAAATCTCTGTGTCGACCAACAAACCGAAACAAGAAGGGGAACGACACGAAAGGTACATAGGAAGTTAGGGTGGATAGGTTAGATGATGGTAGGATCAATTACATTGCGTTCCCCAACCGTTAATATATGTTTCTCGGATGTGACATTAGGGACTGCCGGGCGTTGATTTCAGCGCGAACTACAAACAAAGAGAAGTTTCCAATCCGGCGATAGAATCGAGCTAGAATTTTTGCGGTTGTGGAATCAAATGCCTAACCCTAGATAACCTAAATTTGAACAAGTGGACCATTAGAGAGTTTTTCTTTGAATCACTTGCCATAGGCCTCAAAGTAGCACTTGTTTAGAGTGAAATCTTGGAATTCCATCAAAAATCTCTGTGTCGACCAACGAAGTGAAACAAGAAGGGGAACAACACGAAAGGTACATAGGAAGTTAGGGTGGATAGGTTAGATGATGGAAGGATCAATTACATTGCGTTCCCCAACCGTTAATATATGTTTCTGGATGTGACATTAGGGAATGCCGGGCGTTGATTTCAGCGCGAACTACAAACAAAGAGAAGTTTCCAATCCGGCGATAGAATCGAGCTAGACTTTTTTCGCGGTTGTGGAATCAAATGCCTAACCCTAGAGAACCTAAATTTGAACAAGTGGACCATTAGAGAGTTTTTCTAAGAATCACTTGCCATAGGCCTCAAAGTAGCACCTGTATAGATTGAAATCTTGGAATTCCATCGAAAATCTCTGTGTCGACCAACAAACCGAAACAAGAAGGGGAACGACACGAAAGGTACATAGGAAGTTAGGGTGGATAGGTTAGATGATGGTAGGATCAATTACATTGCGTTCCCCAACCGTTAATATATGTTTACGGATGTGACATTAGGGGACTGCCGGGCGTTGATTTCAGCGCGAACTACAAACAGAGAGAAGTTTCCAATCCGGCGATAGAATCGAGCTAGACTTTTTTGCGGTTGTGGAATCAAATGCCTAACCCTAGAGAACCTAAATTTGAACAAGTGGACCATTAGAGAGTTTTTCTAAGAATCACTTGCCATAGGCCTCAAAGTAGCACTTGTTTAGAGTGAAATCTTGGAATTCCATCGAAAGTCTCTGTGTTGACCTACGAACCGAAACAAGAAGGGGAACAACACGAAAGGTACATAGGAAGTTAGGGTGGATAGGTTAGATGATGTTAGGATCAATTACATTAAGTTCCCCAACCGTTAATATATGTTTCTGTATGTGACATTAGGGAATGCTGGTGTTGATTTCAGAGCGAACTCAAAACCAAGAGAAGTTTCCAATCCGACGATAGAATCGAGCTAGACTTTTTCGTGGTTGTGGAATCAAATGCCTCGCCGTAGAGAACCTAAATTTGAACAAGTGGACCATTAGAGAGTTTTTCTAAGAATCACTTGTCATAGGCCTCAAAGTAGCACTTGTTTAGAGTGAAATCTCTGAATTCCATCAAAAATCTCTATGTCGACCTACGAACCGAAACAAGAAGGGGAACGACACGAAAGGTACATAGGAAGTTAGGGTGGATAGGTTAGATGATGGTAGGATCAATTACATTGCGTTCCCCAACCGTTAATATATGTTTGGATGTGACATTAGGGGATTGCTGGCGTTGATTTCAGCGAACTACAAACAAAGAGAAGTTTCCAATCCGGCGATAGAATCGAGCTAGAATTTTTTGCGGTTGTGGAATCAAATGCCTCACCCTAGAGAACCTAAATTTGAACAAGTGGACCATTAGAGAGTTTTTCTAAGAATCACTTGCCATAGGCCTCAAAGTAGCACTTGTTTAGAGTGAAATCTTGGAATTCCATCGAAAATCTCTGTGTCGACCAACGAACCGAAACAAGAAAGGGAACGACACGAAAGGTACATAGGAAGTTAGGGTGGATAGGTTAGATGATGGTAGGATCAATTACATTGCGTTCCCCAACCGTTAATATATGTTTCTGGATGTGACATTAGGGACTGCTGGCGTTGATTTCAGCGCGAACTACGAACAAAGAGAAGTTTCCAATCCGGCGATAGAATCGAGCTAGACTTTTTTGCGGTTGTGGAATCAAATGCCTAACCCTAGAGAACCTAAATTTGAACAAGTGGACCATTAGAGAGTTTTTCTATGAATCACTTGCCATAGGCCTCAAAGTAGCACTTGTTTAGAGTGAAATCTTGGAATTCCATCGAAAATCTCTGTGTCGACCAACGAAGTGAAACAAGAAGGGGAACAACACGAAAGGTACATAGGAAGTTAGGGTGGATAGGTTAGATGATGGAAGGATCAATTACATTGCGTTCCCCAACCGTTAATATATGTTTCTGGATGTGACATTAGGGAATGCCTGGCGTTGATTTCAGCGCGAACTAAAACCAAGAGAAGTTTCCAATCCGACGATAGAATCGAGCTAGACTTTTTCGTGGTTGTGGAATCAAATGCCTCGCCCTAGAGAACCTAAATTCGAACAAGTGGACCATTAGAGAGTTTTTCTAAGAATCACTTGCCATAGGCCTCAAAGTAGCACTTGTTTAGAGTGAAATCTTGAATTCCATCAAAAAATCTCTATGTCGACCAACGAACCTGAAACAAGAAGGGGAACGACACTAAAGGTACATAGGAAGTTAGGGTGGATAGGTTAGATGATGGTAGGATCAATTACATTGCGTTCCCCAACCGTTAATATATGTTTCTGGATGTAACATTAGGGACTGCTGGCGTTGATTTCAGCGCGAACTACAAACAAAGAGAAGTTTCCAATCCGGTGATAGAATCGAGCTAGAATTTTTGCGGTTGTGGAATCAAATGCCTCAGCCTAGAGAACCTAAATTTGAACAAGTGGACCATTAGAGAGTTTTTCTAAGAATCACTTGCCATAGGCCTCAAAGTAGCACTTGTTTAGAGTGAAATCTTGGAATTCCATCGAAAATCTCCGTGTCGACCAAACAAACCAAAAACAAGAAGGGAACAACACTAAAGGTACATAGGAAGTTAGGGTGGATAGGTTAGATGATGGTAGGATCAATTACATTGCGTTCCCCAACCGTTAATATATGTTTTCGGATGTGACATTAGGGACTTGCCGGGCGTTGATTTCAGCGCGAACTACAAAACAAAGAGAAGTTTCCAATCCGCGATAGAATCGAGCTAGACTTTTTTTGCGGTTGTGGAATCAAATGCCTAACCCTAGAGAACCTAAATTTGAACAAGTGGACCATTAGAGAGTTTTTCTAAGAATCACTTGCCATAGGCCTCAAAGTAGCACTTGTTTAGAGTGAAATCTTGAATTCCATCGAAAATCTCTCGTGTCGACCAACAAACCGAAACAAGAAGGGGAACGACACTAAAGGTACATAGGAAGTTAGGGTGGATAGGTTAGATGATGGAAGGATCAATTACATTGCGTTCCCCAACCGTTAATATATGTTTTCGGATGTGACATTAGGAATGCTGGCGTTGATTTTCAGCGAACTACAAACAAAGAGAAGTTTCCAATCCGGCGATAGAATCGAGCTAGCCTTTTTTCGCGGTTGTGGAATCAAATGCCTAACCCTAGAGAACCTAAATTTGAACAAGTGGACCATTAGAGAGTTTTTCTAAGAATCACTTGCCATAGGCCTCAAAGTAGCACTTGTTTAGAGTGAAATCTTGGAATTCCATAAAAAATCTCTATGTTGACCTACAAACCGAAACAAGAAGGGGAACAACACTAAAGGTACATAGGAAGTTAGGGTGGATAGGTTAGATGATGGTAGGATCAATTACATTGCGTTCCCCAACCGTTAATATATGTTTCGGATGTGACATTAGGGATCTGCCGGCGTTGATTTCAGCGCGAACTAAAAACAAAGAGAAGTTTCCAATCCGCGATAGAATCGAGCTAGACTTTTTCGTGGTTGTGGAATCAAATGCCTCGCCCTAGAGAACCTAAATTTGAACAAGTGGACCATTAGAGAGTTTTTCTAAGAATCACTTGTCATAGGCCTCAAAGTAGCACTTGTTTAGAGTGAAATCTTGGAATTCCATCAAAATCTCTATGTTGACCTACGAACCAAACAAGAAGGGGAACGACACGAAAGGTACATAGGAAGTTAGGGTGGATAGGTTAGATGATGGTAGGATCAATTACATTGCGTTCCCCAACCGTTAATATATGTTTCTGGATGTGACATTAGGGACTGCTGGCGTTGATTTCAGCGCGAACTACAAACAAAGAGAAGTTTCCAATCCGGCGATAGAATCGAGCTAGCCTTTTTCGCGGTTGTGGAATCAAATGCCTCGCCCTAGAGAACCTAAATTCGAACAAGTGGACCATTAGAGAGTTTTTCTAAGAATCACTTGGCATAGGCCTCAAAGTAGCACTTGTTTAGAGTGAAATCTCTGAATTCCATCAAAAATCTCTATGTTGACCTACGAACCGAAACAAGAAGGGGAACGACACGAAAGGTACATAGGAAGTTAGGGTGGATAGGTTAGATGATGGTAGGATCAATTACATTGCGTTCCCAACCGTTAATATATGTTTTCGATGTAACATTAGGGACTGGCGGGCGTTGATTTCAGCGTGTGAACTACAAACAAAGAGAAGTTTCCAATCCGGCGATAGAATCGAGCTAGAATTTATTGCGGTTGTGGAATCAAATGCCTCAGCCTAGTGAACCTAAATTTGAACAAGTTGACCATTAGAGAGTTTTTCTAAGAATCACTTGCCATAGGCCTCAAAGTAGCACTTGTTTAGAGTGAAATCTTGAATTCCATCAAAAATCTCTCGTGTCAACCAACGAACCGAAACAAGAAAGGGAACGACACGAAAGGTACATAGGAAGTTAGGTGGATAGGTTAGATGATGGTAGGATCAATTACATTGCGTTCCCCAACCGTTAATATATGTTTCGGATGTGACATTAGGGACTCGGCCGGGCGTTGATTTCAGCGCGAACTACAAACAAAGAGAAGTTTCCAATCCGGGCGATAGAATCGAGCTAGACTTTTTTGCGGTTGTGGAATCAAATGCCTAACCCTAGAGAACCTAAATTTGAACAAGTGGACCATTAGAGAGTTTTTCTATGAATCACTTGCCATAGGCCTCAAAGTAGCACTTGTTTAGAGTGAAATCTTGGAATTCCATCAAAAATCTCGTGGTCGACCAACGAAGTGAAACAAGAAGGGAACAACACGAAAGGTACATAGGAAGTTAGGGTGGATAGGTTTGATGATGGAAGGATCAATTACATTGCGTTCCCCAACCGTTAATATATGTTTTCGGATGTGACATTAGGGACCGCCGGGCGTTGATTTCAGCGCGAACTACAAACAAAGAGAAGTTTCCAATCCGGCGATAGAATCGAAGCTAGACTTTTTCGCGGTTGTGGAATCAAATGCCTAACCCTAGAGAACCTAAATTTGAACAAGTGGACCATTAGAGAGTTTTTCTAAGAATCACTTGCCATAGGCCTCAAAGTAGCACTTGTTTAGATTGAAATCTTGGAATTCCATCGAAAATCTACGTGTTGACCAACAAACCGAAACAAGAAGGGGAACAACACTAAAGGTACATAGGAAGTTAGGTGGATAGGTTAGATGATGGTAGGATCAATTACATTGCGTTCCCCAACCGTTAATATATGTTTCGGATGTGACATTAGGGAATGCTGGCGTTGATTTCAGCGCGAACTACAAACCAAGAGAAGTTTCCAATCCGCGATAGAATCGAGCTAGACTTTTTTTGGTTGTGGAATCAAATGCCTAACCCTAGAGAACCTAAATTTGAACAAGTGGACCATTAGAGAGTTTTTCTAAGAATCACTTGCCATAGGCCTCAAAGTAGCACTTGTTTAGAGTGAAATCTTGGAATTCCATCAAAAATCTCTCTATGTCGACCTACGAACCAAAAAACAAGAAGGGGAACAACATTTAAAGGTACATAGGAAGTTAGGTGGATAGGTTAGATGATGGTAGGATCAATTACATTGCGTTCCCCAACCGTTAATATATGTTTCTGGATGTGACATTAGGGAATGCTGGCGTTGATTTCAGCGAACTACAAACAAAAAGAGAAGTTTCCAATCGGGCGATAGAATCGAGCTAGACTTTTTCGGGGTTGTGGAATCAAATGCCTCGCCCTAGAGAACCTAAATTCGAACAAGTGGACCATTAGAGAGTTTTTCTAAGAATCACTTGCCATAGGCCTCAAAGTAGCACTTGTTTAGAGTGAAATCTCTGAATTCCATCGAAAAATCTCTATGTCGACCAACAAACCGAAACAAGAAGGGGAACGACATGAAAGGTACATAGGAAGTTAGGGTGGATAGGTTAGATGATGGTAGGATCAATTACATTGCGTTCCCCAACCGTTAATATATGTTTCGGATGTGACATTAGGGACTCCGCCGGGCGTTGATTTCAGTGAACTACAAACAAAGAGAAGTTTCCAATCCGGCGATAGAATCGAGCTAGAATTTTTGCGGTTGTGGAATCAAATGCCTCAGCCTAGAGAACCTAAATTTGAACAAGTGGACCATTAGAGAGTTTTTCTAAGAATCACTTGCCATAGGCCTCAAAGTAGCACTTGTTTAGAGTGAAATCTTGGAATTCCATCGAAAATCTGCGGTGTTGACCAACGAACCGAAACAAGAAGGGGAACAACACGAAAGGTACATAGGAAGTTAGGGTGGATAGGTTAGATGATGGTAGGATCAATTACATTAAGTTTCCCCAACCGTTAATATATGTTTCTCGATGTGACATTAGGGGAATGCTGGCGTTGATTTCAGCGAACTCAAAACAAAGAGAAGTTTCCAATCCGGCGATAGAATCGAGCTAGACTTTTTTGTGGTTGTGGAATCAAATGCCTAACCCTAGAGAACCTAAATTTGAACAAGTGGACCATTAGAGAGTTTTTCTATGAATCACTTGCCATAGGCCTCAAAGTAGCACTTGTTTAGAGTGAAATCTTGAATTCCATCAAAATCTCTATGTCGACCAACGAAGTGAAAAACAAGAAGGGGAACAACACGAAAGGTACATAGGAAGTTAGGGTGGATAGGTTAGATGATGGAAGGATCAATTACATTGCGTTCCCCAACCGTTAATATATGTTTCGATGTGACATTAGGGGCTGCTGGCGTTGATTTCAGCGAACTACAAACAAAGAGAAGTTTCCAATCCGGCGATAGAATCGAGCTAGACTTTTTTCGCGGTTGTGGAATCAAATGCCTAACCCTAGAGAACCTAAATTTGAACAAGTGGACCATTAGAGAGTTTTTCTAAGAATCACTTGCCATAGGCCTCAAAGTAGCACTTGTTTAGAGTGAAATCTTGGAATTCCATCGAAAATCTCTATGTTGACCTCAACGAACTAAAACAAGAAGGGGAACAACACTAAAGGTACATAGGAACTTAGGGTGGATAGGTTAGATGATGTTAGGATCAATTACATTGCGTTCCCCAACCGTTAATATATGTTTTCGGATGTGACATTAGGGAATGCCGGCGTTGATTTTCAGGCGAACTCAAAACAAAGAGAAGTTTCCAATCCGACGATAGAATCGAGCTAGAATTTTTCGTGGTTGTGGAATCAAATGCCTCGCCCTAGAGAACCTAAATTTGAACAAGTGGACCATTAGAGAGTTTTTCTAAGAATCACTTGTCATAGGCCTCAAAGTAGCACTTGTTTAGAGTGAAATCTTGAATTCCATCGAAAATCTCTATGTCGACCAACGAACCGAAACAAGAAGGGGAACGACACGAAAGGTACATAGGAAGTTAGGGTGGATAGGTTAGATGATGGTAGGATCAATTACATTGCGTTCCCCAACCGTTAATATATGTTTTTCGATGTGACATTAGGGACTGCCGGGCGTTGATTTCAGCGCGAACTACAAACAAAGAGAAGTTTCCAATCCGCGATAGAATCGAGCTAGACTTTTTTCGGTTGTGGAATCAAATGCCTCGCCCTAGAGAACCTAAATTTGAACAAGTGGACCATTAGAGAGTTTTTCTAAGAATCACTTGCCATAGGCCTCAAAGTAGCACTTGTTTAGAGTGAAATCTTGAATTCCATCAAAATCTCTATGTCAACCAACGAACTGAAACAAGAAGGGGAACAACACGAAAGGTACATAGGAAGTTAGGGTAGATAGGTTAGATGATGGTAGGATCAATTACATTGCGTTCCCCAACTGTTAATATATGTTTCTGGATGTAACATTAGGGGACTGGGCTGGCGTTGATTTCAGCGTGAACTACAAAAACAAAGAGAAGTTTCCAATCCAGCGATAGAATCGAGCTAGAATTTTTTGCGGTTGTGGAATCAAATGCCTAACCCTAGAGAACCTAAATTTGAACAAGTGGACCATTAGAGAGTTTTTCTAAGAATCACTTGCCATAGGCCTCAAAGTAGCACTTGTTTAGAGTGAAATCTTGAATTCCATCAAAATCTCTATGTCGACCAACGAACCAAAACAAGAAGGGGGAACGACACTAAAGGTACATAGGAAGTTAGGGTGGATAGGTTAGATGATGGTAGGATCAATTACATTGCGTTCCCCAACCGTTAATATATGTTTCTCGGATGTGACATTAGGGGATGGCTGGCGTTGATTTCAGCAATAACTACAAACAAAGAGAAGTTTCCAATCCGGCGATAGAATCGAGCTAGACTTTTTTGCGGTTGTGGAATCAAATGCCTAACCCTAGAGAACCTAAATTTGAACAAGTGGACCATTAGAGAGTTTTCCTATGAAGCACTTGCCATAGGCCTTAAAGTAGCACTTGTTTAGAGTGAAATCTTGGAATTCCATCGAAAATCTCTGTGTCGACCAACGAAGTGAAACAAGAAGGGGAACAACACGAAAGGTACATAGGAAGTTAGGGTGGATAGGTTAGATGATGGTAGGATCAATTACATTGCGTTCCCCAACCGTTAATATATGTTTTCGATGTGACATTAGGGGACCGCTGGCGTTGATTTCAGCGAACTACAAACAAAGAGAAGTTCCCAATCCGGCGATAGAATCGAGCTAGACTTTTTTGCGGGTTGTGGAATCAAATGCCTAACCCTAGAGAACCTAAATTTGAACAAGTGGACCATTAGAGAGTTTTTCTATGAATCACTTGCCATAGGCCTCAAAGTAGCACTTGTTTAGAGTGAAATCTTTGAATTCCATCGAAAATCTCTATGTCGACCAACGAAGGTGAAACAAGAAGGGGAACGACACGAAAGGTACATAGGAAGTTAGGGTGGATAGGTTAGATGATGGTAGGATCAATTACATTGCATTCCCCCAACCGTTAATATATGTTTCTGGATGTGACATTAGGGAATGCCGGGCGTTGATTTCAGCGTAGAACTACAAAACAAAGAGAAGTTTCCAATCCGCGATAGAATCGAGCTAGACTTTTTCGCGGGTTGTGGAATCAAATGCCTCGCCCTAGAGAACCTAAATTTGAACAAGTGGACCATTAGAGAGTTTTTCTAAGAATCACTTGGCATAGGCCCCAAAGTAGCACTTGTTTAGAGTGAAATCTTGAATTCCATCAAAAATCTCTATGTCGACCTATGAACCGAAACAACAAAGGGAATGACATGAAAGGTACATAGGAAGTTAGGGTGGATAGGTTAGATGATGGTAGGATCAATTACATTGCGTTCCCCAACCGTTAATATATGTTTCTCGGATGTAACATTAGGGCTCGCTGGCGTTGATTTTTCAGCACGAACTACAAACAAAGAGAAGTTTCCAATCCGCGATAGAATCGAGCTAGAGACTTTTCATTGGTTGTGGAATCAAATGCCTAACCCTAGAGAACCTAAATTTGAACAAGTGGACCATTAGAGAGTTTTTCTAAGAATCACTTGCCATAGGCCTCAAAGTAGCACTTGTTTAGAGTGAAATTTGAATTCCATCAAAATCTCTATGTCGACCTACGAACCCAAACAAGAAGGGGAACGACACGAAAGGTACATAGGAAGTTAGGGTGGATAGGTTAGATGATGGTAGGATCAATTACATTGCGTTCCCCAACCGTTAATATATGTTTCGGATGTGACATTAGGGGACTGCCGGCGTTGATTTCAGCGCGAACTACAAACAAAGAGAAGTTTCCAATCCGCGATAGAATCGAAGCTAGAATTTTTTGCTTGGTTGTGGAATCAAATGCCTAACCCTAGAGAACCTAAATTTGAACAAGTGGACCATTAGAGAGTTTTTCTAAGAATCACTTGCCATAGGCCTCAAAGTAGCACTTGTTTAGAGTGAAATCTTGGAATTCCATCGAAAAATATCTCATGTCGATCATTTAACCAAAACAAGAAGGGGAACGACACGAAAGGTACATAGGAAGTTAGGGTGGATAGGTTAGATGATGGTAGGATCAATTACATTGCGCTCCCCAACCGCTAATATATGTTTCGATGTGACATTAGGGATCGCCGGGCGTTGATTTCAGCGCCGAACTACGAACAAAGAGAAGTTCCCCAATCCGGCGATAGAATCGAGCTAGACTTTTTTGCGGTTGTGGAATCAAATGCCTAACCCTAGAGAACCTAAATTTGAACAAGTGGACCATTAGAGAGTTTTCCTATGAAGCACTTGCCATAGGCCTTAAAGTAGCACTTGTTTAGAGTGAAATCTTGGAATTCCATCGAAAATCTCTGTGGTCGACCAACCTAAGTGAAACAAGAAGGGGAACAACACCTAAAGGTACATAGGAAGTTAGGGGTGGATAGGTTTGATGATGGAAGGATCAATTACATTGCGTTCCCCAACCGTTAATATATGTTTCTCGATGTGACATTAGGGACCGGCGGGCGTTGATTTCAGCGCGAACTACAAACAAAGAGAAGGTCCCAATCCGCGATAGAATCGAAGCTAGACTTTTTGCGGTTGTGGAATCAAATGCCTAACCCTAGAGAACCTAAATTTGAACAAGTGGACCATTAGAGAGTTTTTCTATGAATCACTTGCCATAGGCCTCAAAGTAGCACTTGTTTAGAGGAAATCTTGGAATTCCATCGAAAATCTGCGTGTCGACCAACGGTGAAACAAGAAGGGGAACGACACTAAAGGTACATAGGAAGTTAGGGTGGATAGGTTAGATGATGGAAGGATCAATTACATTGCGCTCCCCCAACCGTTAATATATGTTTTCGATGTGACATTAGGGACTGGCCGGGCGCTGATTTCAGCGAACTACAAACAAAGAGAAGTTTCCAACCGGTGATAGAATCGAGTTAGCCGGTTGTGGAATCAAATGCCTAACTTTAGTGAACCTAAATTTGAAACAAGTGGACCATTAGAGTTTTCTAAGAATTTTTCTTGGAAAGAATCACTTGCCATAGGCCCGAAAGGTACATAGGAAGTTAGGGTGGATTTAGATGATGGTAGGAAATTTGCGTGCCCCCAACCGTTAATATATGTTTCGGATGTGATAAAGTCTTTGGCGTTGATTCGTGGTTGAACTACAAACAAAGAGAAGTTCCCAATCGTGATAGAATCGAGCTAGACTTTTCTTGATTTGTGGAATCAAATGCCTAACCCTAGAGAACTAAATTTGAACAAGTGGACCATTAGGGAGTTTTCAAAGAATCACTTGCCATGAGCCTCAAAGTAGCACTTGTTTAAGTGAAATCTTGGAATTCCATCGAAAGTCTACGTGATGACCTCTGACAGAAACAAGAGAACAACACGAAGGTACATAGAAATTAGGGTGGATAGGTTAGATAATGTTAGGATCAATTACATTCTGCGTTCTAACCCGTTAATATATGTTTACGCCCATGTGTGACATTAGGGAATCTTTGGCGCAATTCGGAGGCGAACTCAAAACCAAGAGAAGTTTCCAATCAGGCGATAGAATCGAAGGCTTGACTTTTCGTGGTTGTGGAATCCAAATGCCTGCCGTAGAGAACCTAAATTTGAACAAGTGGACCATTAGAGAGTTTTTCTAAGAATCACTTGTCATAGGCCTCAAAGTAGCAGCAGAGAGTGAAATCTCTGAATTCCATCAAAAATCTCTAT